>CAODLS013320903.1:0-14721 GCA_948243855.1 Flueggea neowawraea | reverse complement strand
ATGCCTTAGATCGAAGAAGCTACTGATGACTAAATGCCATATAAGGTAATCTGATCCTACACCCTGGGATTCAAACCCGGCTCTAACCCTATCTAGCTCCGGGCTTCTCTTCTTCTTCCTCCATAGTGGGTGGAGAGAACTAATTCTAATATAATAAATTCCTGAAGCGAGAGATGCTAAAGTCGTCTAGGCTTGATTTAGCAGTTGAATTCCCAGAAGTTGGATCAAATGGCAAGTTATAGATCAATAAGTTCATCACGTTCGAGTGCTTCTGTCTTCGAGCCAGTACCTTTTATAGACAAGGGATAATACAAAGTATCCGTTATTCAGTAGTAGTCCATGTCACTTTTTCTTCCCTTTTTCAAGCGGCTAGTTTCTTGCCGTCCATATAGATCAATAGCTGGTTATAAGGCTAGACAGCAAATAAGCTAGTTCAGTTCCATCACTTATCCCTTCCTTAACCAGAACAGTTAGAAAAGCAGGAAAGGAGGATTATTTAAAGTTCAATCCATTAGATCTAGGCGAGAAAAATCTATGTTTATAGCTGAATATTCACATGTGACAATCTTTCTAGTCCTATCTCTACGGGAAGGACAAACGGTTAATCCCTCTTGAGTCTCTTTCATCCCAAAGGTTAGGCATAAGGGCGAAATAAGCTTTGAGTTAATAACTTGCTTTCAGTACTACCAATAATGGGCACTATGGGCCTAACGGGACTTACAGGATGGACTCTCGGGGATAGCTTGGATACGATATAAGGCCTAAAGGCCTATCATTTCGGGCATGCTCCCCATTTTAGACTTTGACTTTTAGGAAAGCCCCGGTATAATAGCAGGTTATATAGTTCTAGGTCAAGCCACTCTCCTTGGAATAAGCATTATCCAATATGCTTTTGATCTTGGCCAATTCATTTGAAACATTAAAGTACAAACTAGCAAGTGAATTTGAAAGACGTAAAGTTCCTTTCTTTAGGGAGCCAGTTACTCCGTTCCTTTTCTTGGTAGTTCTGTTACATACCATCAATTGCTCTGGGGTTTGCTTTCGACTGATTGAAGTCTGCTTGCTTTTCCGCTAAATGAGAATATCTATTTTATTCTGCTTTAGGTAAGTAATAGTGTATTTACCTAGGAAGTAATCCAGTGATCAAGCCTTTGAGTTATCCTGTTTTGGTTTTGGAAAGCAAGTCACAATCAGATCAGTTAAGATAGTTTTCAAGCATTCTATGAGTTAAGGAGGTGACTAAGCAAGCCCTATTGCAGTCCTAAGATTGATATCTCCTTTAGCTTTCCACCTTTCCTAACTAAAGGGCTAGGTCCTTCCTCCTCACATATGCATAGTTAGTACCAGAAGAGTGAAACTGAAGAAGATTCCCTTGCGTCTGTCACTTCTTCCTCTGCCTTGGTCGAGTATCTTCTCTCCTCGTTCGACTTAGACTTAGGCAAAAGTGGACGGTCTTGATAAAGCCGATTGGGAATTAGGATTCCTGTTAGACCTTAATCACCATTATCTCGAGATATGACTTCCAGCACTTCCAAAGAGACCGGACTGCTAGGCGTTCCCTGCTACGACTATCTCATAGTGCCCTGGACTTCGATTATGTATGCCTTTTTTACTTTACACGATTTCAATGGCAATGAAATGAGAAGGAAAAATGGGACCTTAGCCAGTCGATTAGACAGCTAGCTAGGAGAAGAAGATCGAGAAAGCTAGGACGAAAGCGAGAGCATCAGACATAGCCACATACTTTCTTTACTTTACGGAATAGGGAAAAAAGACAGATTAGGGACTGGACTTCCAAACGGACATATCCAATTCCCTGTAAGCGATTGGGATAAAGCTAAATCTAAATAGTAGTTGCCCTTGCTGTTGATCCCGACCCGAAGATGGCTACAGTCCTACAGTCTTTCTTTCCCATAGGACAGTATGGAAGAACAGTTCTTGATAAATGAGAATGTTATTCCAACTCCATGATCTCAGGTTCTTCCTCGGCCCCTTTCTTCTGTCTTTTACTTTTTCTGTTCTAGGTAGGCTTATCTTCTCGCTACTCCAGTCTAGTGGGGAAGGTCTGTTGGATTGTGGTGTTATGACTAATTCATATTAATAAATAGCGTATATAATATATCAGTGATGATATGATGCCCAGGCCAGGAACTGCTGTTATTCATAGTAGGGTGCTGTTCCCTCAGGGCAACTTGCTTGGACTGACAGACTTTTCTCTTTCGTGCCTAAGCGTAAGATTGAATAATCATAATCAAGGGCGAGCTCACAATAGCTATTGATTCTTTGAGAGCAAAATTGAGGTAGACAGGACTTGCTTAAACTTGAGTTCGCCATTGGCTATGAGGCATGAACGATAAGACGCTATGCTTCTTAGGAAAGAAGTCTAAAAACCTAAAAAAATTCCCTTTCGCCTGCTGGTTTGACTAGGCCTTTGTGCCAGGTATGAACTCAAAAAGAATTTCATCCGGATCCTTTCGTTCCTCTCCCGTTGGTCGAGCGTCTACAAACCTTCGCTCCCAACTCTTAGAAAGAAAGTAAACCCATGCGCGCCTTGAGCCATGCACACCTCAGAAAGGTTTAGTTTGCCTCACGAAGAAAGCACCTCCGCTCGGGTCCGAGAATCCTAATCCGCCTTTCCCTAGTCCCTCGTAGAATAAAAATGTGGGGTAGGCCTAAAAGACCGACTTTCCTCCTTAAAATCCGGGAGTGAATATGTCTAGTTCTATTTTAACTAATCCGAATCTGTGTACTGACAGTAGTAAAAGCGGAATATCCTATCTCAATTCTTGGCAGAATAAGCCCCATGACCGACCGAACCGAGGCTGGGGTAGATAGAGGACGAGAAGATTTATTGAATGCTCTCGGGCATTGATTGAGGAAGTAGCCCAACCTTTTTTCATCTACGCAAAGAGGAATTACTTCTTATTCGACTGGAAATGGTGCATCTAGATCGATTCCTAAGGCTGGTAATGCCGAATCAATCAAGGATAAGGCAATACAGTCAGAAAGGAAAGCAGCACTGACCTCTTCCCATACCAGAGCCATAGAAAACTCGGATCAGTTGGCAAGTCTACTGACTTGGCTACGAAATTAGGCTATTCGCTATTCTTTCCATCGTTAAATAGTAACCAATCTCCCCTTCCCCACGCTCCTTTGACCTTATTCCATTGCGATCTGAAGCAAGGTATTCTGTAGGAGCAAAAGCCTCTTCTACCGCTCCTGCCCCCGAAAGGAGATAGAACTCCTAAACTCAACCTAAGGCAGCCTCTCTCTTAAAAGCGATACCACCTAATTAAAGAAAGCATTCCAATAGCAGCTGATGAAACTATAGCACGAACAGCTACCTCCTCGGGACACTCCCTTTAAAGACGTTAGCGATCCAATCACAGCTGAGTTAACCAAAGCAAGAACAGCGCCTTCGCCTGCTTGGATTAGGACTTTCCTTCTTTGATGGAGAGAATGCGTTGGTATAGAATCTAGCAACAATCCTTCCCGCTAGGCGAGATCTTCAACCTCAAAGATCTGCAGATCGGAGTCGTTCAACAGTAAGAAAGTCAAGCTTTCCAGCAGACTATACCTCAAAGAAAAGCAAATCGAACTTCCACGTCTTCGCTCTGTGAGTGTCCTTCCCATCCTTTCTCCCGTCGTTCCATCTCAGTCTGTCAACACCCAATCGACCTCCTTCTTTCAGTTGCAGCCTGTTGCTCTGTCTTTTGGATTCATCTACGAGCAGAATATGGATTGCCAGTAGCGAAGTAGGAGATGGAAACATGGGAAGTGCAGTCTTAGGTAGGGGTTTGAATATCGACTTGGTGAGCTACCGTCCTTCTCTCAATCGCTTGTCTCCGGCAGGTGGGTTCAATCAGCCAGCCAAGATTCATGTGATCGGTTGATCATTCTACGTCTTTCTTTCCGATCCGTTGCTTCCAGCTTCACCCTGTGATCTAACTGCAAGTGTAGCCATCCTGGATCCGAAGCTTTCTAAGACTCCCTTGAGTTCCTAAGGTAGCCAGTGCTTCAGTAAACGCTGGTTCTTTCTCCCTTAGCTCCGCACTCTTACAACCAAGCACCGGAACCAGTAAACAACCAATTGGCTCGTCAATGGCTAAGTAAATGGCGCTCGAACCCTTGTACTTCGACCGTAGTCTGAATCTTTGGCCGCCTTTCGTGTGTCTCACACAAAATATCGAAATTGTTTTCTATTGGCTGGCGTCCTTAGCTTAGGAGGTCTTCTTCTATTTGTTTTATCATCTCCTTCTTTTGGGTTCTGGTAGTAGTCACGGAGCCCTAATGAACAAGCGAAAGAGTTGCAGTCAGGGGGAGCGATACGAAGGAATGGATGCACTTCCGTTATCGCGGGCGAGGTTCCTGATCAACGAAAGAAAGCTCGCTCATAACATAACAGAACTCCCCTCCGTAAATGACAGATCTATCACTGTCGGTCACGTGAGCAACAGACCTGCTAGAGATATAAGGGCACCACTTCTTTTCTTATTTTTATTTTACGGAAAAAGGAGCTTTCCTACGAACAGCGCTCAGGAGCGATCAATAAGAAAGAGGAGCAGCTCGAGCAAGGTAGAGTCTATCAAAGAATCATGTTCCTCCCTTTGGTCTGGTCAGTCTATTCCCGGCTAGCCGAAAGACATGAAAGGCATCCCTTTGACGAGAATGTTCCCTCGGCGGTTACGCCTCCAGAGTTTACGCTTTATCCAGCCTTTGATGAGCAAAGAAGAAAACTCAACTAGGGATGCAAAATCCCTCTTGAATTTCTCTCCGTATCACTGGCAGCTCACTCAGTAGTTGATTCAGCATAGCGCGCTAAAGCAGAATGAAGAGGACATGTAAGCAATCCCCATCCGACAAAGGCAAGGCGAAGAGCTCAGGGGTTATTCTATTAAAGGAGGAGTCACTATACCTACAGTATATCTCTTTGGTATGAAATAGGCCCCTCCGAAAGAACTCCATCTATTGGTTTATGCGCTCCAGTAAGCGATTTCGTCTCAAGTGCAGCTTTTTACGTTACGACTAGACTTCGTTGCTGCTTTTATGTTACGACTAGACTTCGTTGCTGCTCCGGCTTCTTATTCTTGCTTAGAGGGCCCGGTAGGAAATTAGATACAAGGACAGTAGGTAGTCAAGAGAAAAGAAGACACTGACCTCTTATCAGCTCTTCAAGCAAGCGCGATAGCTAATCCAGCAAGCCATAAAAGAAAAGCGGAGATAAGGGAAAGGAAAGGCAACGAACGCATAAGCACACGAGTACTTAGTAGACTTATTGGTTGGATGCTTCTTGACGGCTCTCTAGTAAGCTCCAGCTATGGATAGTTCGAGGAAGGTGATCCCCTATCAATACCATTAAAGGGAGAAATCGTGAATAACTAAAACGAACTGCGGCAGAATAGGAGCCGAAAGCCAGAGCTTACTTTCACGAATAAACCCTGGTAAGGTTACCTGCGTTCTTCACGGCTAACTAATGTGAAGCCAACAGAGGGGCACGAGCGTCCTTTCACTAAGGAACCTATCGAGGGTAGCCTGCGTTCTTTGCTTAACCTAAAGGAACCTATCGAGAAATTTTTTTAACGTGTAATCAGTCACAAGGGGGTCAACAACGGGACTTTTTATTAATAAAATAAAATTTTGTACAAGCCTAAGAAACCCTCAAGTATTGGTGCCACCAAAGCCCCTTGAGTCTGCTAAAGAAGAATGAACGAAGTAGGGAATAAAGCGTAATCCCACCTTTCCTTGTTCCCTTGCCTCCTTTTCCTTTCGTAGCTTCCTTCATACAGGGGAAGTCCCGAAGGGGAAGACATTTGACACCCGGGATATGAGGGTTATAGAATAACGTTATCACGTCAGGAAAGCCAGCAAGTTCAGGCTAGCCTATAACTATACTACGCTCGGAGTTCCGGTTCTCTGGCTATAAAGGTGCGCAGCGGGCGAGAGAGACTTTCCAAGAAAAGCAGTCTTTGTATTAGACAGGCCTTGGAAGGAGGATTCGGGAGATCATAGCTAAATAAGTCGGAGGTGAAGAGAGATGGAAGGGTCGGTGATGGACAAGAGTATGGAGGTCCCATACGCTCGAAAATGGGTAGCCCATCCTCCTAATTCTAACCTTCCCATGGCATACATAATGGATATGGAGCTTTGGGTGGTGCATAAAGAACTCCATGATCGACGGAATAAGCTTTTCCACTTCACTTAATCAAAGGCGAGGAACTTCTTGATCGGAGCATAATATGCCTCTATCACTGTATTCCTTTACACCCGGCAAAGTCCTATCTAGGAATTCCGGGTAAGATTAAGTATTCCTTACTTTGCGTACGATTCGTAGCATCTATAATGTAGATTGAGCTCGCATCCGAACAACATCTTGTTGAATTGAACACTAAGCCAAACTAGATAGATAGGCAGTGATGCAAATCAAAAGATACTAAAGCACCCTTAATCATACGAAAGCCATGAGAATCAGAACTTTCGGATAACAAGGAAAGCGGGAGTGGGAGGGAAGGCATGGATGTCAAGTCCGAAGAGAATGACACCAAATCCACCTCGAAAGCGCGAACCATTGTTCCAAAGATCGGAGAAGCTACTTATCGCTTTCTGTCTCCCCTCTTTCGATAGATAGTCAGAGTTCTTATTTCTTTGACCTTTGACACTTGCTGGATTCCTTCTGGTTGTCACATCTTGTCACCCTGTCTGCTTTGGCTATCTGTTCGTAATGCTTCCTTCTTTTCTTCGATTGAATGAAGTCCTTCTGAACTGGAATCATGAATTGGATTCGAACCAATATCTCCGCGGGTCACTAAACTAACCTTCTCTGGTCCGCTTTGGCTATTGAACTAATCTTCTTCGAACCCCCAGGCCGAACTCGGAAAGTCCAACCAATGTATGATACACCCGACACTGCAACCGTCTCTTCAATCGGGTCAAGTCCGCCATCGAACCCCCTAGACCCCAAGCCAGTAAGTTTGACCAGGAATGCCTGCGAACGGCATAATCATGAATAAGAAGAGCAACCGGTAAACGAGTGCGAAGGGAGCGAAGGTTACGAAGCGGGGTTTTCTATCTAAGGAAGTCTAGTCTCCATCAGGCGAGTTGAACGATCTACTGATGGCGAATGGGACCTCTTTAAGACATTACCTTGGCTTTTTAGGTCTTGAATTCTTTCAGATCCTGCCTTTAAAACAAGCAAAAAAGACGGGAAAATGAAAGTGAGATTAATAGGCATATTAAAGCAAACTTTGTCAAAGGCACTACAGGAACTGACTCTTCTTCCTTGTCACAGTCACATTTCTCCTTTTGCAAGACCTCTAGTACCCTTACTCCTACTGCTTGAGTAAGCTCTCTCTCCCGAGCCAGCAATTTTTACAGCTGACAAAGGTAGGCTTTGAATTTCATTTCTACTGGCTACAAAATGAGGAAATTCACTTTCCACTCTAATAATTGCCATCTTTCTTTCTTTCCGTATACCGTGATCCACCCACCCTTACGGGGCCTTTTTTACTAGCTTACCGCCTGAACTAGAGCTAGAAGCCGAACCGAAAGCTGAAGGTTTGATCTACGGTGCTCTCACTGGACTGGCTGTACTGACTTACCTCACTAGCTAAACTAATGGAACCTGGAGCGAGTACTGGAAGTATAATTTCTAAAGAGTGAATGATATTACAGTATAATTTCTATAAAGTTGAAAGAGATCTTACAGCCTACGATAAATGACCTAAAAAGCCTGATTTCGTGGGCTTGATGTGTGATTACCTATTGATTGACTTTCTCGGGCCTTTTGGCGCAGCTCTTTGGCCTTTTGCGATCGAGCAACCTATGAAGAGTTGTTGCCTACCTCCCAGAACAAAATTACCCACAACTTTCATCAAAGGCTAGCTTCTTTTACTCCTGCCTAACAAGCGTGCTACTGGCTTTGAACCGGATTGCTACTCCTTCGCTTGGAAGACCTACTGAACTCCTACTGGCTGAATGGCATTCCTACTGTCACTAACGGACTCAAAGCATTACTTCTTAGCTGGCTTACTACTTTATGGCGTACTTCCGGGACTATCGCACATGACAGGAGCTGGTTTGCTAGCTTATTATTTTATTGGACTTATTTCCGGGTACACAAGGACGGGCTTTGAAGCGAGAGGCTTGATTGATTAGAAATGTTAAGCAATGAATACGATAAAACTCTATTTTGATCGCTTTCAATTCCCTACTTTTGCTTACTTGAGATGAGAGCTTGAATGAACTATAACTAGAACTGGGAAAGAATGAATCTAAGAAGATTTCATCGAACCTTACAAATGGAATAAGCTACTAAAACTTTGTCTGTCAAAGGAAAATAAAATAGAATCATACCTTAGTTCAGGATCTCCATACTCGTATGTAGGAGGAGCTACTGCCTTCCTTCCAATCGGTTCTAAGAGCAAAGGAAACGATAAAGGTGAACTTTCATTGGTGCTTCCCTTACACGTATACTGGAGCGAGAGCGGGCGCTAGCTTTCGAACAGGATTGACTGACTCACTCACTGGGACTGAAACTGGCCTAGAATAGTTTGGAGGGGAGGTTACCATACTTTTCTTTTCAGGCTAAAGCTTTAAGGGACTTTTTATAGGGCTTGCGAAATGCCTTATCATTCTTACTCTTGAGTAAAACTGGCTTTGGACACAGGTGCGAAGCAAGTCTATGCGGAAAGGATAGGAAAAAGCTCTATACGATACGCGAGTAGTTGGTGGAATACGAGTAAGTACTTTGTTTGCCCAAGTCCCTTGCTTGAAGGACTATCGCACTTTCAGTGGTACTGAGACTGTCCCTACCACTACCCTTTATCAAGCTGGTTTACAAGAGTTCTGGCTTTCCCAACCGGACAACTTCTGGGGAATATAATTTCTTTCGCACCCCCCCTCTTATATGCGGTCCTAACCTTGCTACTCTTACCAAGAGAACTTCTGCTCGTAACATACCTTCCCTTATGATATGATCTTACTTCTTGAAGCGAGCTACTTTAACTGCCAAAGGAGCGGAGCAACTCGAGTTAGACGAGAGGCGGGGATGTAATTTCAAAGAGGCTCGACCGGACCCAAGAACCGGACAGAAGACAGGCCCCACTGTGATACCTCGTGCAAGTTCTAGTTAATGACCTGAAAGAGGTAACTAGCGCTTCTTGCTATCGAGCGTGCTTTAGAAGGAAGCTTTGGGCAGGGCCTATGTAGAACGGGCCACTTTCATTGTCGAAGACACCTTTTTCATACCCTTTTTCGTCCATTGGAGCTATTGAACTAGAATGGAGTAGGGAACTTTCAAAAGCATGCGAGACTTTCAAGGTTTGGATGTTTATTTCAAGCTGGATGAAAGTGGACCACTGATAGAAAGGTCTTATAAAAGGTCTGAACCGCCTTATTAATAAGTAGGGTTTTAGTATCCGCCCTTACTCTATCTTTGAAGTGGCTATCGAACCTTTCCATGGGGAACAGGGGCTTTCTGCCCGGCTTGCTCGCTGATGCTTTTAAATACTTTCGGCTTTGGGAGGAGGCTATCGGCACTGGCGTTACACGCGTACAAAGAACTCGTTGAAACCTCGCTACTGGATTGAGCAAGAGGCAAGAAACTTGAGCTATACCTCCTTCTTGTCCTTCCTTCCCTGTGGTTGACTGGTTTTTCTTCCTTCTTCCATACTTCAGGAGGAAGAGGTCGCCGGGTTCAACTTCCACTGGTGATGGCGATTCCTTCTTGAAAACTGTATATGAAGTTGAATCTTTTATAAAAAAATAATAACATCGAATCAATTCCTATTCGAAAAGAGGATTTCATCATACCTGGCTTTCCTAACCTTACAACTGGCACTGATACTTTATCAAGCTGGAAATAGGGAACTTGTTTTTGGAACTGCCTTTGATCTTAGGCTCGCAGCTACTAGGTGCGCACCCTTGAAACTAGCCCCCTTTTGGGGCACAGGCATTAAAAGACGGCTTTCGGAATAGGCTTTTTGGTACTAGCTTGAGGAAGAGAAGGTATTTACTATATTAATAAGTAATTAAGTTAAGTAATGGCTTGTGCTAAAGGAACTGAGAGATGCCATGCCACGATCTTTAGTATTCCTGCTATCCCAAAGAGCGGGGAAGGCTAGAAGGAAGGGATTGAGCTTGAAGGCTTTCACGGATTGATGCCGAGACTAGATTCGAAACTAGGCTTGGGCTTGGGTAAGGCCAGGTATTCAGTGTCTGGTTCGATAGGACCAAGAATAAAAAGGTTTGGCAATCTCAGGCATATTACTAATTGATTATTTGGCCATTTTTTGATCGAATACAACCTAGGAGGAGTTGTACGCCTACATAACCTATCTCCCAGACCAAGGAAGAAGATATCAGATCCTTGTAGTTCGAGACCCCTTTTGATAAACCAGTTTCTGTACTGAACTCGACTTATATATTCTATAATATAGTAAAGTAGTCTGGCGGGCCCCTTTCACTTGGGCTAATTCCCGCTTTCAAGCGTAGGCTGCGATGTGGCATAAAGATGAAGATACTAAGGTGGATTGGAACTCATGGTCAGCTTTCTTTCGTCGAGGTTACTTCTGCATTAAATCCTGGCACAGGGTTTTCGAACATCACTATATGCTAATTCTCGGAATTTAATATATTAATCTAAAGGCTCAGCTTAGTAGGGATTTGGCTTATGACCTTAAAGATTATTTGCAGTAACAGTGTGCTACGTCAACCTTACTTAGGTAGATAGGCGGCGTAGGCAGCTTTCCATAGACAGCTACCAATGAAAGGCAGGCACTTATCAAAGAAGGAATCAAGAACAAATAATAGGACCAGGCCCCCGCTTTGGACAACTAATTTTCCACTTCCAACAAGGTCAGGCCCTCATACACGAAAGAAGGACTAAGGGAAAGGAGATGGACCTTACCACAATAAAAAGAAAAAGATAGGCGAATGGGCCTACAACACAACGGCATATACATTCACGAAGAAAGAAAAAGAAAAGAAGTACTTGATGCGGGTGAGAAGATAAGGTAAAATAACTCAAGCCAAAGGAAATCCAACCAACCTTAGACGCTAGCGCAATGGGACTAGACCCGAATTACCATTCCTGCGCTACAACCAAAAGGAGAATGAATTACCTTCGGGACGAATCGAAGACTGGAAAGCAGTGCTCCGGGTCAGCTGTTGACCCTTCTCCGACTAAAGGATAGGGGGCTTCGGGGCCTATTAGACCACCCTCAGACACGATTTCCAAGACTAGAAAGAATAGAAGACTCAACAGACAGACCAGATTCAATAGCACCGGTAACACCAGTCAAGTCAGAAGACTTAACTTCAACAGCTTAGTGAAGTTAAGATGACCCAATGAAGAAGGGAGTTGCGATTCTTCGAAAAATGGACCCCCCGAAGTCTGGGATGATCCCTCATCTTCTCGAATGAATTTTAGAGTCTTATTAGATATATCTTCGCGGGTACCTCTATTCTTCCCATACTTCTCTAAGGGGAGGGTAGTGATGAGGAGTTATGCTTACAATAAATACCGACTAAGGGAATAGCCTACTTTGAATACAACAATAAGACGATATTCGTATAGGCATACAACTCTTACATTCGCTATCGACTACTCATGAGACAAAAAGATCTACATTATTGTTACGGAATGGCAGGCTTGGAAGCCAACTCATGCTGGTATGGTACCTGCTTATTTAGACTCTTTTTTGGTAAGAAAGCTATAATAGAAGAAATGGAGGCTCTAAAGAAGAACGACACTTGGGAACTGATCACGTTACCAAGAGGCAAATGTACGGTTGGCTGCAGGTGGGTATATACCCTGAAACACAAAGCTGATGGCTCTCTCGAGACGTTTGCTCCTTTGGCCAAACTAAACTCAATTCCATACAAGTCATTCTGTCAGTTGCAGCTAACCGATCTTGGCCACTGCATCAGCTCGATGTCAAAAAGGCCTTTCTTCATGAAGACCTCCACGAATAGGGTTTCCCACCGGGTTAGGGGGAGGAAGGGAAAGTTTGAAGGTGAAAAAAGGCGATATATGGTCTCAAGCAGTCTCCTCGGGCTTGGTTCGAGATATGAAGTTTGGTTATGACGAAGATAGATGGGTTTCCAGAGAAGGAATGCTGATCATTCCGTCTTCATAAAAAGGAGACAAGAAGAAACGACTGTTTTCCCATCAGTTTAGAACTCTAAATTCACAAGTAAAATTCTGATATTAGTCAGAGCTAGTAAGCAAGTCGAGTAAGACAGCTATTATTAAGTCGAGCCAGCTTTCGCTAATACTTTTCAAAGACGAAAAGCCCACTTATTCTTATCCCCCTGCCTTCCTTACTGCCTTTGCTTTGCCCACAATCACAAGCCCACTAGGCAACAAGAGTATAGTCTCATCAGTGAGAGAAGCATCCGAACAAGCAGTGGGTGCAGAGGCGAACTATCCATCATTTGGATTCGATCCATCAGTCCAAGTTCTGTTCCCGTGCCAGGCGGGATATCAAATCCTGGGTTCTCTGCCATGGTGACTAAAAGAATGAGGGACTGATCCAGGTCCATAAGTATTAGGTCCACCAGCGCACACAATTATTCTGCTATTACCTCTTGCCCGTTTAACTACCCCTCGAGATATTTCTGCTGATGTCCCTTGAATTATAGCAAGAGCAACCCTTTGAGGCCTACATCTGTTTCTGGATTCGGCTCTTCCTGTACCTTGTGGAAGATTACATCTTTCTTATTAGTTGGTAAGAATTCGATTAGTACGGATGACGCTTCACATTGCTGGCGAATGCTCCTATGCTTGCGCGTTCCGCCTATCAAAGTTCTATTCATTTCCAGAGGAAAACCTCGTCCGAGAACTTATATAGAGAAGGATTTCCCGCGGCGCAGCAGTTCTTCCATACTAACTTGGTGCCCCTTATAAGGATCCGAGAGGTTAGTAGCTTTTCTCCCCAAGTTCTCACTTTAACTTCAAAAGAAGTTATAATAGCTTATATAAACACATAGGAGGATTCTATTCGGTCACTCATTTACTGCGCTAACTTTTGGTCCTCTCTAGCCAAAAACAAACCGGCATTCAAGCCCAGCCCAGGGAGCAGCTTCACCTTCTCTCCTTCGCAGGCGTCTATTCAAAATCACAAATAGGACTAAACAAAAAAAAATCCAAAACACTAATTTAGTTTGAAAAATTCTGTTAGGTTCTTAGTAGCAATCGGCGACTTTTTCTTCTTTTACTTCAATAGCTTTTCGTCTCCTTGAACTCTGAAAGCACTACTTCTTTTAGTGCTGCTGGTATTCGTAAGTCAGCTGGGTACTATGCAACGTCTTCTTTCTTGCTGCTTTTATTATTTTATCTTCATCTATTCCATTCCATTATTCTTCACTTACTAAACTAAAAGTAGTAATTCAATTAGCAATCGAGTTCTGATCAGCTAATTACCGTGAAATCGAATTCGAATTGATGTGGCACCTAAAGGATTTGCTGCACTTCCTGGGAAAGAAGTCGTCTTGGTATTGGATCTGCTTTTCTCTCGTGCTCTTCTGGGCGGTATAAAGAAATGAGTAATGAGCCCACCGACGGACCATGAAAACGTTATAATCTACCCTAGTATTTTCACCTTGGGTGCCTCCGATGGAAATCGGGGATTAGAAAAAGTCAAGTGAAAGAAGCCCACATACCCGCTCTTCTTTCCCCCCAGCGATGGGGCCTCATCCTTTTAATTTTTAGAAGGATTACACCACTTGCCATAACCCCCCCACCAAATACAAGAAACCCAAAAAAGAAACAAGGTCTACGTAAAAATTGTGTTGTAGTTGTAATTATACGAAATTAAAATTGGGAAAAAAAGTGGATAATCTGTTGAAATTCCGTACTTTGAAGCCCCAACTCAGAAAGATTTTTGAATATTCTGAGAAGAAGCTCCAAAGATTCGGAATCGTGATGGAGGTGGTCTGAAAGAGTTTGAATAGTTAGGCCTGGGGGAAGCTGAATATTATTTATTTGGAGTAATCTTTGGATTTTGTTTGAAATACTCTCTTTCAGCGTATCAAAACATAAGTCCCCCAGCTTTTCGGACATATTGTCCGCGTTTAAACCTCTTATTCTTCCTGCGCGGAAGAGAATTAGAACTACAAGTGGAACATAAGATATCCCAACTATAGATAGAATAGTTGTAGCCATTTCGGATAAAAAAGACCAAATTTCTGGGTTCATTGGTATCCTTTCGGTATGCGTTGCGAACACTTTCATTTTTAGCGTCTCACCTTCTCTAGAGAAGCGAAACTCGAACGGATAGAGCAGATGGTCCAACTACATAACTTTTTCTTTTTCATTACTTCCATGGTCGTGCTTCGTGGCACGGCAGCACCCGTACTATTGAAATGGTTTGTCAGTAGAGATGTTCCCATAGGTGCCCCTTCTTCCAATGGGACTATAAATCCTATTCCTATATCTTCATTCCCTCTTTTGGTCTATCTACATTCCAGGAAATTCATACGCTCCATGGACGGAGCAAAAAGTGGAGTCTTGGTCAGAGCAAGCCGCCCTATTCTATTACCAGACATAAATGGGAGAAGCTCACCCGAAACTAGAGCTAGATTCGCCTTATTTCGTTTCGTTCCCCTTCTTCATTTCCTTCTTCTCGAATCCAAGGGGGACTTCTCATATTTAGAATCTTTCTGCGGTGTGCTCTGTTTACTATTCTTTCGTACTTTCTTCTCTTTACCACGCGATAGGTCAGC
>CAODLS013320842.1:0-17793 GCA_948243855.1 Flueggea neowawraea | reverse complement strand
TCATGGGTTTGTTAGTGTAAGTGGGGGAATCAGTGAGGCGATATTCATGCATGATCCAATTGGTTTTGATACCCTTTGGAGGCCTTCCTTTGTAGAAAACAAGAGCCTTTTTAACACCAATGTTCTCTTGCCCTCCAACACCTGCCATTGCTGGTGGTGCCATTATCACTTTGTCTGTGCCTGTTGCCTTCCAATACCCTGAAGCTGCGGCTCTGTTTGGCCTTGCTCCATTTGGATACTTCCTATCTCTTGGACTGAAAAAGTACCATTCTTTCTCTCCAAACGGGGCTTTACCTAATAAACATTGATAACAACACCAGATAATTAAACACCTATAATAGATTGTTCTATCCCAAGATTCTTACATCAACTAGTTGAACACAAGTATATATTTAGGAAATTCAAAATTCGAATTTAAATAAATTGACCTATCAGATACACCAAAAAACCAAAAAAATCATCACCAAAAATAGTAAAAAGCCAAAAAAATTCATCACCAAAATAGTACAAACAACCGAACTAGAAATTTAATCAAACCAACAAAAAAAAGGAAATAAAAATGGACAATATAATATTGGTTTTTATATCAATTTATTACCAAAAATGGTATATAATTATAACAAGATTAACAAAAACTTAACAAATAATTCTTACATCAATTGGGTGCTACTAAGTACATATATATAAAGTATACAAGATTTTAACTTATAGTAGATAGATTGTGAATGGTAAAACGAAGAGATAATAACCGAACTTTTGCAAAAATTACACTATATATTGAAAAGTTGCTATTCTCTGGTCTCTCCTAACAATATAACAGGATTAATACCAAATTAATGAAAGATGTACAGGAAAATAAAATCACCTGGCAAGTCCCAAGGATCAAACTTGTAGATATCAACATCGGCAATGATGGAAACAGGGAAGGGGGTAGAAGTCACCTTCTTCTTAAGGTAATGGAGAATAAGTTCCTCATCAGTTGGGTGGAACCTAAATCCTGGTGGCAAGCGTGATTGTGGGTGCTTCATTTTTTTTCTCCTCTAAACTATATACTATAATATTAACTTGGACCAACACAAACTATGTAACCACTAAACTATATAATTAGATTGAATCAAATATTGGACCAATATATGAAAACAAAAGAAGGTTTGAATTGAAAATTGTTTTGAGGGTATTACTGGGTTGGTATGCTTTGGCGATGAAAACCCCAAAAGTAGAGAGAGAAAGATGAGAAAGGGGGCAGAGGATTGGAATTTTTGGAAGAGGAGGATGTGGTGCCAATTTATGGTTGAGGGAATTTGTCCTCATGTGGATTTTTTTTTGGGATTAGACTGAATAAAGAAGAAAGAGAAGAAAGAACGAGAAATCAGTTCTGCACACTTCTGTGCTAATTTTTAGTAGTGACCCATGAGAACCTGCCAGCTGTGAAGACTTTGTAATTATTTGCTTCTTCTTCTTTCACTTATAGAGCAAAGGGTGGCGGCCAGATATAACACATTTGGACGAGTTTGATCTCATGACACGATTGCTACTGTGTCTGTGCATGCATGTAATTTACATAGTTGAGGGAAGTTGCAATTTTAACCCTAACGTTGTCACCTATTCACATTTTTAACCCTAAAAAACTTTATCTCGATGGAAAAAAAAAAAGAGAGGAATCCCATAAAGAATATTTAAAGAGAGTAAAATAGGTATATAAGAGGCGTTTGGTTCACAGTTTTCGGTTGAAAATGAGAATGTTTCGATTTTTATTGTTTGTATTAGTTTATTAAAAATTCATTCTTATTCATACCTTACTAGAAAATAAGATTACTCTTTAACTTTATAATCTGATAAACAAAAGATCTTTTATTAATTAAATTATCATTACTTTATAATCAAGTTTAAAAATGTATGTTTTTTATCATATCTTTTATTTTTTTATTTTTCATCTTTGTCATTTATGGATATTGAAATGAACTATTTTTAAAAATAATTATTAACAAATAATTTATAGTATTTAATTAATTTAATTTAAATAAAATAAAAATTCAAAAATAATAACTTAGGCTAACTCACAAATTATCTAATCTTTATCTAAACTTTTTATATGTTCTCATTACTCCTTTTATGTATTTTTTTTCCTTTTTGCGTTCTTTTTAATTTATTTTATGTATCGAAATACATTTTTTTATCAATTACTTTTTGATATTTTTTTTCTTTTATTATATATATGTAAAATGTTATGATTGATTTCGATTCTGCAGCAAATATAAATCAAATAGATAATTATAGGAATCAAATTCCGATTCCTGTCATTCATATCTCCTATATAATTAATTTCAACTCTAATTTTGATTCTCATAAGCTTTTGAAACAAACAACCTATAAATTAGAATGGGAAAAATTCAATTGCAACGCCAATGTATTTCAACAAAATCTCTCGCGCATCAAGGCCAATATGAAGCTCATTCTCCAATACAGTTGAAGTTATGGATTAGACCTATGCAAGATTTTCAGCAAGCCTTATTTTTACAAATCAAATCATTTTTTGACTCATTACTACAAAATTTGAGCACTTCTGCCTCCGACTTAACAACGACTGCATGTAATCTTCCAACACTTAACCACAAATAGATCGAAAGTATAAAAGCCAAGGGTTGAAAGTGAACATTTTTTTGTAATTCCTTACTCATTAATCAAATTCGATGAAGAATAGAATTCTTACAAATGACAAAGTTTTTTCTACTAATTTTTATATCTTTCGCATATGTAAAGTTTTTACTCAAGATCTTTAGTTAAAAACAAACGTTTGTGGCTTTTTACCATATTTCTTAGTAAGATTAAACACATTTTGTTATGTTTAAAATTAAGATTTGTTATATTTGATTGAATAAACAATATATTGATTAAAATACACTAAAAAACAAATATGGCCGATAATATCGTTCAATAATATCTAAGGGGATTTTTAAGTTGCAAATTAGAGCTAATTAATTGAATTGTCAAAAGAAATCTAACAAATATCATTGTCTTTCAAAGGACACGTACACCCACACTCTTTTGTCCATAATTGGACCTAAACCAAGAAGCTCTTGTGGTAGTCCCAATCATATTGGCGTAAAAATGTGCATCTCTTGACTAGCCTTCATAACACAACAACTCTTAAAGCAAAGATGGACAGACACACAAATGCAAATAGATAGATACATTATTTGTTTTGAACTATTTTTTAATTCTTTCTTAGAGGCTCCAAACAAGAAGGACAAATTGCAAAAAAGAAAAGAGGAATTAAATAGCCAAGAATAGAAAGATATAAAGAATGAAGTGGACATAAATGGCTTTTAGACAAGAAGTGGTTTGTGCTCCAAGGAATTATGGACTAAGTGTGTGAAGGATCATTGGGTTAGTGGGAGATTGTGAGTGAGTTCATGATTAATTGTTTTCTAAAAGCTAGTTTCTGACCTAACTAGTTGGACTAACAATGTTATTATGTCTCTAAAAAGAGAGATTAGAAGTGGCTTCCTTTTTATCTAGTAGCACTTCTAGTGTGACGTTAATTGTTCTTGTTTGAAGTTAATGATTGGATTTTCGATTTTATTTTTTATTATATCTATTAAACTTAATTTTTTCCATTATTTCTGAATTTTTACTTTACTTACTAATCTCTCATTTGTGTTATAATATTTTTTTAATTACGTACTTTACACAGCTCACCCAAAATTATAAACCCAAGACCTTAACCCCTTTAATGGAATTGACCAAATAATGTACAAAATCAAAATTCAATACCCATTAAAAATAATTGAAATTAAGTAGTTACATTAAAAAATGGCTTGACTTTAGGATCTATCCATTTTTTAAAGTAGAGATGCCACTGACTTGACCATTAAATTTGATTTAAAACAGAAAAATGTAAGAAAAACTTTTGAAATTGTATAATGTTTCTTTTGTAGAAATGGTTTTGGTTTAATTATAATGAAATAGTTTCATGATTAGAAGTTAATACCTTAATTAAACCCTTTTATTAAGGAAAACATAGGAACACACTTGTTTGTTTTAGCTTAAGTAGATTGAAATTTAATGCGGGTTCTCATAGGCTTTTTGATTCTTAAACCAGAAACAGCTCACAGCTGACATATGTGTTAGAAAATGCTTAAGGTCTAAGCAACATTTTAGATTTTGATGGCTGACCCTATATATGTTATAATCAAAACTAAATCGCCGGATTCGTTTACTATTATATATATCTTTTCTTTAGAATTAAAAGATAATAAATAAATTAAATTTGGTTATTTGCTTAACTCAGCAATTTTGATGAATAGAACATAAAATCTTGAATGCTTATACCGTCAAAGTTTGTTCTCAAGTTCAAGTTATTCAATTAATATATGTTTAATATTGAGTCGTTTTTTTGACAATTCGGTATTCATAATCTCGTAGGATTCGACTAATCCGAATTTGATCCGAACAGAATTCCGAATGGTAGAATATTGAGCAGTTTTTAGTATATTCTAATTTTAAAAACATATTATTTTCTTTTTTTTAACTATTGATAATTTATTCCATTACTATTTTATTTATCAAAGAAATACATATGCTTAATGTTAATATAATTTTATTCTTATGCTGCCCTCGTGGTGATATGCTTACAAAAAATCATGCAAGCAATGACGTGAATTGTAAATCCCTGTTGTGCATATTAAAGTCTTTTGACATATGAATGTAGGGACTTAAAAATTCAATTTCTCAAAACTGAATATAATAAATAATTCACTTTCTAAACCGTGTCACTCATTTTTTTAATTAAATATTTCATTGTGTACCAACAAATCATGCTTAGGTCCGATTAGCATTCACACTTATACATTTCGGGGTCAGATGTAGCAATTTTAAGCTCATAAACAAATGTCTTTGATTATCTTTCGTAGTTAAAACTATGATATTATGCAATCAAAAAATTAGGGGAGTAAAAAAAATTGAAAAATTATTTAAAAAATAAAGTGCATTAATTTACAGAATTTCTTTTTGATAATTTAAACTTTGCGAGTAATTCCTCCGGACCAGGGGTCGCTCAAGTTGGACTATTTCTGGTTGGCTTGCCGTTATTAAGGGATTCCTTATAAGTTTCTTTTTGATAATTTATCTTAGAGAAAATACTCTGTTTTTAAAAAATATATATAGAACAAAGATGAAAAACTATAAGTTATCAAACAAATTTCTTTCTAAAAACAGAAAAATTTACATAATTTTTTTTAAATACATATTCCAAACATATTCTTCAATATTTTTTTTAGAAATCATTTTCACAACTAAAAATACCATATATTAATTTAAGAAACTCAATATGGTTTTGAGGAATACTTATTATCGTTACAAATTGTGTTGAATAGACTCAGATTACGAAATTGCAAATACAATGTCTTTAATAAAGACACACAAACACATATTGGTTTATTTTCTTTCGTTTATCCATTCCGTCTTATCACTTATATTTTCAAATTCAAAACACTATGCAGTGTTCATTTTCACCAATCAAAGATCTTACAATTGAATTATTGTTCGACGATGACAATGAAACCAAAAAGTTAACGAGTCAAAGCTAGAACAGGTTCCAAACACACGGGTGTGCCGTAAACGACGTCAATTACGTGCATTTTATAGGCATAGAATTTTGATTTGGTCAATAATAAAAAATAACAGACTAGAACTTTTTTGTCACAATTTACAAATTTTCAAAACATTTTTAACTGCAACAAAGAAAAAAATAGAACTCGGTTTGGCCTTAAAAAACTTAATAATGACACCTTAATTCCCAACATTACTCTGCTAATTGCATCCTCTAAACATTACATCACACACTAATACCGTGCAACATGCAGCAAAACCCTTGATTACGTGTTCTAATCATACTCGTCTTATCGGCTGATTGGTTGAAATTTGGAGATTTATAAAATAATTTATCTTTGTGCTCCCCTTAATCCAATCTGACTGGATTAATTAGTAAATAACTGCAAATAAACACAAAAAGTTGATCAGCTTTAATTATATATTGCTATCAAGGAGTCAAAAAGAGGAAATAAACTCATTAGATTAACAGTTATGTTATTGTTTTTAACTTGTCTACATGGTGAAACTTCTGGGAATTAAGCTAAGAATGGCATGCTTAAGAAAATGACTATTAAAAGAAATAATTTAAACAGATAATGCAACGAATACAAAAGGGTAGTTGAGCAAAAAAAAATAGAGAGGCACTATAATTGTATAAAAATAAAGAAAGGACGAATAAGACAAAGTGAGGTACTAAGTTAGATAAGGTTTTTTGAAGGATATGCAAAGAGAATGAGCTTCTAAAATATTAAAAATATAAACCATAAAAGTTCTATGATTATCCACAACTCCATATTTATCCTTCAAATATGCTTTTGTTTGGCTTAAAGAACTTTCACGTTTTGTATGGTTTTGCAATGATGCACGAACAGGGTTTATCATATGCTTTGAATCTTATGTCATCTATGATGCAAAAACAAAGGTACCTTCGATTTTCAAAGGTTCTTCTTTCCTTTCCCATATACTAGGTAACTTGTTCAGCTAAAATTCAAATACTGACATGCCAAATTTGTATTATAATAACCAATAATGTCATGCTGCAGCCTTCACATTGTAGCCCCCATGATATTTTGTCCAAATTTCTCAATTTACACATTCAAGCACAAAAGTAGAAATTCATGGTATAGATAAGTGTCCATTATGTTTCAGTCAAAATCAAAGGAAACATTTTACTTCTTCGATTTCCCAAAAAGTAGTTTACAGAAGAAAAAATTAGTATGGAATTTCTTTGAAAATTTTCTTGAATATAAGCCATCTGAAGCAAGCGAGACCTTAATATACTTTTTGATATACCTAATGATCCTTAATTTTTTTCAAATCAAAACTGCAACTCGATGAATCCATTATACTAAAAAGTAGCCACATATAAAGGCAAATGTATTACCTTAATGGTCAAGAAAATCTGTGTCCAATCAGTTGTGAGAGTCTTGACTTTTAATTTACCTGCATTAATGACCATCTAAAAAAGTAGATATGAGAATGAATGAAAACACACTCGTACCATTTCAAGCCAATAACATGATGCTTATCTTGACCAACATAAACTCTTTCAAATGTCTTTGTATATACATTAAAAAAAGCAATATAAAGAAAGTAACAGTGCATGGCATTTGATTCTACCTCTGCATCAAATCATAGTGCGTTGCAGCTAAATTCATGGCCGAAGGCCAACATGTGATTGGCTGCTTATATTACATCAAGTTGTTGTGATGATTTTGACTGCGCACAAGATCACAAAACAAATAGCATTAATGGGTTTAGTTAGACTATTCAAAAAGCATGCATGGATGAATATGAAGTATCTAATCTTAACTTACCTGAATTTTCAACTGAGAAAAAGTCTTGATTGAGACGCCCTGTAGTTTTCCTCGTGTAGTTCACCTAATCTAATAACCAGTTGCTATCCCATGTCAAATGTTAATGAACCAGATTTTCTCATGTGAGACAATGCGTAGTGAGTTAGGGATTGTTTTCCATTCTCTAAGCCGCAAAAAGTAGTAGAGAGAGTTAACAAATGCTTAAGTTATGAGGATACATATCTAAATTTTACATTATTTTTAACCTACAGTGTCAATACACGGAGAAGCAGCTCTTTTAATCATCATTTGCAGACTAACATGCACTGTGTACAAAAACAACAGCACTAAAGAGATGCATGCATATATATATATATATATATACACATCAACCTACTTGTTAAGTCAAATTTAACATGAAGTATTGCATGGTGTTGACTCATAACCTCATGAGTAAACAGAAAAATGCTCGGTTATTTTCCACTGAGAGGTAGATGAGCACCTACAGTATCAAGATATCCTTTTTCATGGCTTGAATTACATAGTCACCCAGTAGACTCCGCTTGCAGACTAAATGGGATCCGTAGGTTCATTCAAACTTGCTGAAGAGTTACATCCACTGCACGAAGATAACATCTAAAGTTCAAACCAAAAGATTAAAAAGAATGACAACATAGAAAAAGAACAGAACAGATAGAGAAGTAAATATAATTTTCAAGGATCAAGCCTTTCCTTCATCACCAATATGATTTTTTTACCCAAAAAAACATATCAATGATCACTAGATCCCCCAATTCTTTTGTCCAGGCCAGAGAGGGATTATATGGAGGCTAATGGGGAAATTAAGGTTGTAGCACTGAGAAGAAACTGTGATAAATTTATCAAGAATTTGCTTTAGAATTTGTATGCTCCCAAAAAGAGATCCAGGAAATCATAAATGTACCAAATTTAAATTTAATTAATTTTCACGAGGCAATAATAATAGAAGTTTGTTTGAAGATGGAGGACTAGCTTCTGCATTAGTTAGCAATGTCTCTGTATATTTTCTCATTGCAAAAATCATTCATTAGTCGTATTCGATGCGTTAGTACACCTTTCCTTCAACAGCTAAATCAAGACTGAAGAGTGATGATGATGCTTTATGAAGAAACATAAGCAGAAACATGAAGTTGTATAAAAAAGATAAGATAATCAAAGAAAGCAATTAATCTGATTAGTAGCTAATGCTAAAACCCTCTGTACCCATAGTCCACTTGAAGCACATAAGTTCATCATGAAATCTTGTAATCAAATCTAAAAAAATAAATCTCACAGTTTGGTAAAATCAATCTCCCTTTCATGTCAGTTATTAATTTTTATCAGCACATTATATGTCCCTCAGTCAGATTGCCTACCATGAACATCAATACAGGAAAAATTAAACTAACTATTATTGCAAAGAAATCTTTCCTCACTAAACATCGATTAACATTGTAATGAGCTTAATTAATAATGGTTCAGCTATGGAATTACCGCTTCTACAAAACTCAACTAGAGAATAACTGGAAAAATCTTGTGGCTAAATCTTTAGAATTCCATGTGTAGTCGACTGAACCACCAAGAATTTAGAATCTTTTAAAGATCACAAGATAGGAAAAGCAAGTTACTAGCACTAAAGTCTATTTGACAAGGGAACTGCACAAACAGGCCAACAACTTCAACCAACAAGGACAGTTACGATGATTTGGCATCAAATATCTAAGTTCCCAACAAGTTAGACATAACTTGCAATGGCTCAGAAAAAGGAGGCAAATTTATCATTTCAAAAACAATGTTTAGAATTATAGGTTCAGAAGAAGATATAATCCCTTTCAAGGTCTCGATAAGATAACTTGACAGTTACACAAACAGCAAACATCTAATATCATCAAAAGAATTAATAGGATAACAGTGCCACTTCTGATCAAGACACAGTTATGAATGAACACTCGAGCATGGCTTAGATGCCTATGCATAAATGGCTGAATTACTAGCATTTGAAATTGCATCTCATTATAGCAAACAACAGATATCTCATGAGAGCACTCCATGTGAATTGAACTTTTCAACTCCTAAGAAACACGGAGCAAAAAAAGAGTTGTTTTACTCCACATGCCGTGTAAGCTCCAGATTACACATAATGGCTTCCCCAATTCATTTTCAAGCTATAAATTAAAAGAATGCTTATTGACATATCTCATTGCACCACAAACAAAATGATGCCACCAACAACTGATCCCAACAAAAGATATTTCATTTTAATGAGCTAGACTAATCATTGTGAGAAGAGAATAAAGAAAGGAAAAAACAGCAGATAAACTGTATGGTTATTAACATACACTATTAAGCTTTAATACTTCCAAAAAGAAGCACACATAAAAGAATTTGGAACGCAGAAGCATAGCATATTTACTTTTCCAAGCATTAAGCTGTTGAGGTCTTCCCCATGATGTATGATCATATAATTTTAAGGCATACTTCATACAGAAAAGAGAAAATCAAATAAATCATTCACCTTTTCTGCTCCATGAAGTACTCAAGTGCGGATGGTTGTTTAAATTGACATAGAGAACACTTCTCTTTAGACTTAATATTGCATGAGAACCTACGGCTCCCAAAAGGAAAATCCTCGTTCTCTGACAACTTTTTTAGTTTCTGCTTTTTGAAGAAAATCTTTTTCCTGTTGTCTTTTTAGAGATATCTGGGGAGTTGTGTGATTCGCCGTACTGAGAGTGATTGTCTTTAGATTCTATTATCTGACGATCAACTATTTGCTTATTAGAAAACCAAGTCTGCAGCATATCTTCCATCTTTGGCTCCGGTAATAACTGTTTTGCCTTCATATCAAGGTAGTATTTGTATGCTGTCTCCACCTCCCCATTTAAGAACAATCCATGTATTAGCACGATATATGAGCTTCGATCAGGACTTATCCCTATCTCAATCATCTCATTCCACAACTTCAACACATTGTCAAGTTGGCGCCAACGGCAAAATTTTCTAATCAACATTATGTAGGTATCATTAGTTGGTTGGCAGCCCATACTTCTCATCTTCTCCAAGAGTGTAAATACTTCATCCCCTGTCCTAAAAATACGTAAGAATGGATGGTAAGTGCGCATAGTTGGAGTAATACCACACTGCAATATCTCATCAAAGACTCCTCTACCCTCATCTAATTTTCGTGCTTTACATAAGAGGTTTGATCAGTGAATTATATGTGGCAATGTTAGGACTAATACCCTGTTCCTCCATTGTTTTCATGAGACGAATAACTTCCTTCACTAGCCTACCCTTTGCAAAGGCATGGATAACTGCATTGTAAACTTTCCTATCCGGCTCAATCCCTACTTCTTTCATTCGATTGAAGAGTTTCAGAACCTTATAAAATTTGCCTCCCTTTGAATAGCAAGATATGATACTAGCGTATGACACAACATCATATCTGATACCTCTTTTGCCCATCTCTCTCCATACTCGCTCTGCTTCACAAGAACTACCAATCACATTACACCATCCGTTGAGCACAATGTTAAAACTTTTTGTGGTAAAAGGGAACACGTTCCTGTTACAAAACATCAGATGCTCAGCATCTTGAATATTCTTGTACCGGCAAAGGGCAGATAAAAGACCTTGAAACTCCTCGATTTCCACTTTAAATCCAAACCGTTTGTAAGCATAAAATGTGTTTATAGCCCAGCCAACATCATGAACTGCACAATATTTCCTAATCATGATCAACAATATTTGCGAATTAACAAGAGAAACACCAGTCTTAACTCCTCTCATCTCATCAATCAACGTCCACGCTGTGTCAAACTTCCTAAACTTGCCAAGAATAGAAATCATAGCATGATATTCACGTACAGAATGAGCATAAACTGGCTGTTTACCAGCCCATAAAAAGAAAGTAAATACTGCTTCCCAATCATTCCGCACTCTAGCAATTATCTCCAAGACTAACTCCTTCGTTACAGTGACTCCACATTGGTCAATCCTATTTTTCATTTCCACACGATTTACACCAGATTCAAGCAATATACTCACAACTGTTTTCACATCACGAACAAGTTCATCTCTTAAATCAACCTCTCTCACATGACCACCATCATCACTATCATATTCATTCTCACTATCTTGATCCTCACTGTCACTACAAGTGACATCCATGCCTTTGGGAACCTCTGACGCAACCAGGGTCCGACATTTGAAGTGCAAAACCTAAAGTAGGTAACTGGAAAAACAGAATTCAAAGGCCTAGCAGGATTGGTTCCAACGGAGGGACTTACAACATGGGCTACAGAAATGCATGGTGAACTTAGATGGGCATGAGCTAAAACTGGAAATATAGATTTATTTGATCTCAAAGTTCTGAAAACTCTCATTTTTTTGCAGTGAGCAGACGTGTAACAACAGAGTTCAGAGCACCACGATATCGCACACAAAGTGTTTGTGAAAATGACCGACAGAGGAACATAAACTATAACATTCGAATACAGAAGTGAATCTAACGCAAAATACCTCCTTTGTTGGATCCACGCAGATATTCTAATGCGGTAGATGCTTTCAAGTATATTAAGCAGCAGGAACAGAGTGATGGTCACCGTGTTAGTGTGAATTGATCCCGCCGTTGTTTCAGTTGATTTGTATTTTATACGTTTGTCATCGGGCCAAGTGGATAACCGGGTTCTCTGAACCAATCCAACCCAGCGAAAACATTAGAGGAAATTACGCCACATTCCTGCATAAATTGGCGTATTTTGATGTATAAAAATACATATTTCTATACATGTAAAAATACTAAATACACGAAAGTTGATTCACAAATATCAAAAAAGAAAACATGATTAGCATAATTGCCAAAGCAATTCAAATAAAAAGGTTTTTTTCATCATAATCTCATTTATTTTTCTTTTTCGGTCTCTCTCTTCAATTTTCTCTCTCCTCTATCTCTCCATAGTCGGTTCTCTCCTTCCTCTCCCTCTCTCTCCTCGCCCTACGGACCACCACCACCACAGTCGGTTGCTCCTTCGACGCCTGGTTTCTTTTTTCCGTCGCGTCTGCTAGTCGCCATCGTCTCCATCTCGTTTGTCTCCGTTGTCATTCCGCCTTCTCTTCTCGGTCGTCCATTCACCGTCGGCGGCACCTTCGTTCTCTTCCGCCGTCGTTGTTGCTTCGACCGTTGTTTCTTCGCCGTTTTTGTTGATCCTCTCCATCGCTCTTCCTCCTCCCATGTCTCTTTGGTTTCGTCGTCCTCTCATCGGGATCTGTTCTTCTCTTCTCGTCGTCCTCTCGGCGGCTCGAACGATCTGATGTGAGGAGGCTGTGAATGGAGGAAGGTGGATAAGGGGATGGGAGGCGGCAGCTATTAATGTGAAGGAGAGAGCTAGGGTTTCATGTTTCAGCTTTATTTACAAAACTATCCTGTTTCAGATTTACTTTTAAAAATCTAAAACTAAAAAATTTTAGCATCTAATAATTATTTTTATTAATGTTAAAAATAAAAAAAATATTATTGATAAAAATAAGAAAATGTTTAATTGTGTTTATTTAATTTATTTTTATAAATTTTGGTTAATTTTTTTAATTATATTGAGTTTGTGTATAATTGGATATATTTTAAAATTTTAGAAATATATTTAGATACATTGAGAAATATTTAAACAGGTGTAGAGATTGTAAAAAAATATATAAAAATTAAATTTTAAATACATTTTTTAATATATTTGAATACTATTAAAAATTAAAAAAAAATAAAAAATTATATAAAAATTAAATTTTGAATACATTGTAGATATTTAAATATTATAAAAAGTTATAAAAATTATACAAAAATTAAATTTTAGATACATTTATATATATTTAAATGTATTTGAATACCATAAAAAATTATATAAAAATTAAATTTATTAATTTTTTTTTAATAAAAATTGTTATTTAAATACATTTAGATAAATATGGATATATCTGAATACATTCTAAAATATCAAATTTTTTATTCCTTAGAATTTATTTTTTTGGCAAAAAATCTCAATTTCTCTATCAATTTCTCGGTCAATAAAAATCTAGTATTTTTGTAACTTGTTTCAAAAGTGTTTCTATTACTCAAAATAAGTATGGTATATGACAAAAGCTTAATTCTAAATTTTAATGAGTTAATTATACTACATATCTCAAATAAAATTCAAATTTTTGATAAAAATCATCCTTAATTTGATAATTAGTAGAATAACATATTTTTAAATTTAGTTTAGTTATATGCCATTTTTTAAAATTTAGTTCTTAAAAATGGCATATCCAATTAAATAAAAAATTATTTTTTATCTCATTTTATCCATGTTTTTTCTCTCATCCGTTTCTCTCTCCTCTCCCCTCTCGTACACCTCTTGTCTCTCTTCCTTCTCACTCTCCCCAAACCCTAGCTCTCCTATCCGTCGCCTCCCCTCCTCCTCCTCCATCGTTTCTCTTTCTTCGTCGTTCCTCTCTTTCTAGTGCGCAAGTCTTCTTTTTACTTCGTCGCCTCTCTTCTCTCTGTGTTTTGATCTCAACATTCCTTAACTTCGATCTTTTCACACTCGCTTTGGATCTCCGCCTCGCTCGACTAGATCTCTGCGATGGTTTCTCTCTCCTCGTCTTGTTTCTTCCTCCGCGTCTGCTTCTCTCTTAGCGTCATGCTTCTTCCTTCTCGACTCTCTCTTCGTCTTCGTAATGAAACCGTTTTCAGTGTTAAAAGATCGAAAATTTAATTTTTAATCATCCCATATTGGCGAAGTGACACTAGTTATACAAATTATATTTCATACCTTTTTTTAATAAAAAAAGAGGAATCCGTTAAACTGTCAAATCAACTAGATCAAATCCTCATTCTACTTGCACTACATATAACTAACTCAATTAGGTTGATCCTGTTACATGTAGCGGTGAAATATTATTATTATCATCAGATTCGGTATAGGAAACATTGAGTTTATCAAAGTACACAAGCCTAAATAAGCCAACAGACAAAGCATCTAAAGAGTCGTGAATAGCAGTATCCTTTAAACCATGTCTAGCAAGCCAGTGAGTCATTCTTTTCGTCTCTCTAATTGTATGTTGAAAAGAAACCACATAGAAAGGAAGTTTATAAAAGAATAAGGGTAATTTTTTTTGTAAAACAAGGAAACGCGACTACGATAGAACAAATGCCTGTTACAAAACTTACAAAGATCTCTCTCTACGAAGATGGGGCAGGCGAATTCATATAACAAATTAATTGAATGATCCTCTCAAAATTATCAATCACATGTTTGTATCGTAATTACAAGTGAAAAAAATGGAGCTATTTGTTGTATCATTATTCCAATACAAGCACAAATCAGATATCCATGTCTCAATTCTATACTGACTCGCTGAAGCTTTATGGATCCAGGAGTTTTCTGCTTAAAAGCTGCTGCTAGTGTCGCTGACGAGCCTCGTAATCGATGAAAATTTAGCGTAGGCAAATAATTTGGCAACTGAATCCAAAATCCTGTTCTTGATGACACAGCTTCAATAGCACTACCAAGCGGCCAAGCGGCCTCAACTAACGAATCTTGGTATTTAACCTTCTTCACCAATGTGATGTATTGCCAAGGATCCAGACCTATAAAAGAAGAATGAACAGATACATTAGGAAGGTTCGGCCATCAAAAATTGGCGTGATTATAAGATTTGACATCAGCTGCAGTGCAACAGGCTTACCGAACCCGTCTATCCGCAATGTGTACTGGTAAACAAGATTCATGCATATGTACGGTAGGTTACCCTCGTCCACCTTGGGATAAAGACTTTGCGTCCTCAAGTTTAGTTTCGCAAGCATGCTTAGCTTCCTCCTCAAAATCCACAGGACGAACTTTAGCCACAGGCAGGTTTCCATCAATAAAACCGGCCTGTAAGCACCAGTAAACAAATTAGCATGACAAATCAGATAAAACAGAAATCATCCTGTCCGCTTATGCCAACTAACTAGAACCTGGGTTTTTTGTTACCTCAGCAGCCCTGTCAAAGAAAAAGGAGGCTACAAATAAATTCTTTTGTCCATCCCCCCCTCCTCCATTCCAGACTCCGCCAAATGTGCATTTCTTGTGTGTGCATGTTGATTCATTAACTTTGAGGGCCTTAAAAGCCAACCGCCTACATCCGTCGAAGCAGCTGCATTATATTTCTTGCCTCCATATTTGTAAACTCCTTCAATAGTTCAAGAAGAAAAAGGAAAACGTCAAGCTACAGCCAATTGCAAGCATATAAAGTCTCATGACACCGAAAACGGAGTATTTCCTTCAGCCTTATTTTTAGCTAAGAACAATTTAGAACATGTTTTTGACAGAAAAAATTGCAAAGTATGGATTGTTATTATATTTCTCTCATTTAAATATAACTATTATACTCATCCCACTTCTCCACATGCAGTGAAACTGAAAAACAAGATTTGACAAGATAAATTATGAGCCTAAAACGGGAAGCACAATCATTGCATGTGTGGCACCTCTTGTATGTCATTTAAATACAATAAGATATTGTGACTAATCCAATAAGATACAACCACAGAAGACTATCGCAGCAACAAGGTAAAATGACAGGTAAATAATCAGCAGCACTGAATAATTTACGTACCATCATAACCAGCCAATGTGCATGGATTAGTAGTTTCCTCAGAAGCTTCCACAATTTCCACTCTAGCTGCTAATAAGCCATAGTGCAAGTAACTGCATTGCAAGATTCAAAAAACACACATCAAGACACACATGTCGCTATACATGTTTGATAATAAACAAAACAGTAAACACTTGAATCTGTTAATCTTTCTGATTGAATGACAATAGATATCGATACGGTGATACATTAGTCACAACCCAACATTATGCAATTACATTCCCATCCAGCCAACAGGTCTTATTCTCCTAAGTATCCTAATTTTACAAAATTCACTCATGAAACAAATCAGCCATGGCAACTGATTGCAAATTAAGGTAATGTTACACATTCTTTTAATCAGTAAAAGAATGTTTTTAATGTGTCCACAATAAGATGTTCGGTAACCCAAAATTTCAGAACAAAAACTACTACGTGAACTTTTAAGTGTTAATAATTGTTACTATTAAATAGCAAAACGATTTTGAGAAACTGGATCTCTAAATTTTTTAAGAATGTATCAGAAGCCCCATAAAATAATGAAAAAGCTATGATTTAGCCAATACAGCAGTTCACCAGCATATCACTACAATGACTATTGAAATCATTGTATGGAAGCAGAAAGGGCAAACCTGTGAACATATAGGTATTATTTAGTACCCAGCAGATTCATCTGCTTTACATAAGTATCTTCTCCGTTTGATATCCTAGGGGCCTTTGCAACATCCTTCTCTGAGATGGCGTATGCCATTTGATCTGAACCCCCGCCAAGATCAACTACTCCAACTGCTTTTCCATAATCCTTCCCCAAATTACCTAATAGATAGTTAATTGTCACCTGCAAATCAACAGAGAAGTAAAGAAAAGAAACAAAAATAGTTACTATGGAATAACACGGTCCTTATTCTCAACAGTATACTATTCCATGAGTAAAAACCTTCTAAATGTAGGGGACTGATGAAGATGTGTCTCCAATTCAGTCAGGAGTTCAACTTGAAGCACAACACTGATATAATTAGTTAATGCTAAAAATAATTTGGGCAGTACAAAGTATGGATAAACTTATTTATATGGCCTGCTAATTTGGGGTTAGTCTATCGATTGCAATGTGTCATGCTCTCAGTGTTTCACTGGGGAAATCTGCATTTCACAAGGCTATATGAGCCATGCAATAGAAACCTCTGACTAAACATTTTTTAATATCGAACATAACCAAATATTCTTAGGACCCAGAGAGTTCAGCTCAAGATAACAGTCTTAGCCACGTTAGTGTCACAGAATATGCTTACTTGTTTTAACATCAAATTAAAATAACATGGATACACCACAAATGATCACATCAATATAACGCTTGTCATTCTATTGCCTTAAGAAATAAAGTGGAGGGACTTTTAAACCCTCCTAAAAGAACACAATAGAAAACGAAGCAAGCTAAAGCACAATAGAAAACGAAGCAAGCTAAAGCAGCAAACTCCCATTCAATGCCATCACCAGTTTACCACATTCACTACTGGAAGCAAAGGAATAGGAACAAAAAAGAAGAAGAAAGGGCAAATACATCCAGCGCAATGCAACCATCAATATAGCAATTTGCAGATAAACTACAGACATACCCACTCATAAGAACCTTCTTGAGAACCATCCAAAACAGTGACTGCATCTGAATCAGATCTCAAGGTACTCCTATCTCTCAAAAGTTCGCTAACCTTAAATCACAACATACAAAAAGGTTATAAGT
>CAODLS013320720.1:0-14830 GCA_948243855.1 Flueggea neowawraea | reverse complement strand
TTTAATAGACTACAAGTAAGAATAGAAATACTAAAATTGAGCTTCTCTCAGCTTACCACGTCGCCACATGAAGAATGCATTGAAAGCAAGGCCCGTTCAAGTACATATAAATCAACAGCTTTGTCTTCAGGAAGGGTTGATGTGAAACTCAAACCAAAATCAATAAGGACCTGAGAGAGAACTTTGTGCCATCATACAGATATCCTCAAATAACACTTAAAAAGAACATATAAGATAAAATTTTCTTCTCAAATGGTCGCATAACAGCTCACCAATTGATTAGTACCGCTTCTAATCAACATATTTGAAGTAGTCAAATCACCATGAATAAGTCCACCATCATGAATTTTTCCAATTGCATCACCGATCTGTTTGGCTATATCATCCAATCGTTCTTCTGAAACACCATGCAAACCAAATTCAAGGAATAGATCTTTAACAGATGGACCATCCACATACTCAAACGTTAGCGTGTGTAATACAGGATCCACAGCAAATAGCACAGGTGTGGAAACTCCTAGTCGTCTAGCCTTTGTCATGCACCTGGCTTCCTGCTCCAAGTTTCAAACTTTGTGACAAAATGCCGAAGCATTGCCCGTATTACTAAAGAAAGACATGAAAAAAAGCACAATATAAAAGAAAACAGATAACTCACAGCATTTAGGCGTTTTAGAGTAAGTTTAGAGTCCAAAGATGGATGCCTATACTTCTTTGAGAATCTTTCCTTAATGATACACTTCCTACCGACAAAGTTCGACACAAAAACTCTCTGCAACACAGAATACAAGTGAGCACAAAAAGGCAACAAGTTTCCAAATGTACTGCCGAGGAAACTTAAAAAGAGATTTATGAACCGTATATGTAACTTACTGCTTCAGCTCCTTGCTTTATCAGGACAGGAGAACCATCATTGATGTCTGCCTCGATTTCCATACTGCTTTCTGCTGTAACACCAACTCCCACTTATAAATTACGAACAATTACCTGTCAAATCACCAACGAGAAGAATTGTTAACGGACACAAAGAGCATGACTAACTATTGAAGAAGTTGTCAATTCCTATGTTTCTGCTAAGTACAAATGTTTGGTTCACAAATTAACCAAAGAATAGAATAATTTACATTCTTAAGTTATGTAATGTCCTTAGTAATTTTTATATTTGCAATCTTCATCTTGCCTCACCACCCATCCACCTCCATCTCAACCCCACCCCACCCCATCTCCAAACCAAACAAAAAAACAACACAGACCCACTAACCTCCCCTTAATATATCGACAAAATTCACAAACAAAATCAAAAAAATATGATAACTCCTCAAATGAAAGATTGAAAAACTCACACAAAAGAGCGAGGAGAAGCGGGTTCGGCTTAAATAGAGTGAATGGCGAAGTTGCTCGCTAAAAGAAACTCTGTTCGTCCCCTTCAGTTCTTGTTAAGATTTGATGTTGGAACTGATAGTTTTAGGTGGTAAAGTCTGACTGTGGGGGGCGGAGTCTGGGAGAGAGGTTCGGTAACGGCGGAGATTGAGAGGGAGTGAGGCGGCGGCGACGAAGTTTGGAGGGAAGATGTCTGGCTGTGTTTCGAGTATAGTGAGCATGGGTTACGGGTTATGGTTTTTGCCGATTCTGAAACCGAACCCATTGCGGTCGGTTTAATTAGTTGAGAACCAAAGTCGACCGAAAAGTCCAGTCAAACCGAACCCACGATCGTTTCCCGAATGAAATTGTTTACACTACAGGTTACAGTTTTACACAATTCAATACAAGAAGGAGAAAGAAATATCTCTCATGAGGTAGTTCAGCGGCAAAGTGATGCGTCTCTTGTTCGCAGGTCCTGTGTTCGAGCTCTAAGGGGTGAGCGACTAGATTGTCCATTTTTCATTTGGCTCTTGGTAGGTGCTGCGGTGATGAAAGTTAGCCACCTTAACGAGTTTAGTTATTACTCTATCGAACATTCCATAACGGAGAGGTAACATGCATGGTCAAGTCCAGCAGAGGAAAGCTACAATTGACCGCCCCTATTTTCCTTTTTTTTTAAAAAAAAAGAAGGGAAAAGAAAAGCAATAACTAAATGGTTTGGCTTATGAAACTCGGCCACCTTACTGAGTTCAATTATGACTCTATCTAACATTCTATAGCAGAGAGGTAGCATGCATTGTTATGCCAAGTAGGGGGAAGCTACAAATGGTCGCCCTCACTCTTTTTTTTTAAAAGAAAAAGGGAAAAGAAAAACAATAACTAAATGGGTGATTACCACAAATAGGCAACAAAACAAAAAGAATTTCTCAAATACAACAATATTTGAAAAACATACTAAAAATAGAAACATAGAATAAAATATTCAAAAATACAATAGTTTGACCGCATGTTGACCACGCGGTTAAATTGTTGACCGTACTTTGACCAAACCATTTAAGCCAATGAAAAAGAGTACAACTCGAGTACATGTAGAGTACAACCCGAGTATAGAGTAGTGTTATGAAGCCTTTGTTGACCAGCAAAGACCGAGTACATATGGAGTACAACCTGAGTACGATGAGAGTACAACTTATTTAAGATTTATTAATTACACCAACAAAATGTCTACAAAAATGAGTATAACAAGAGTACAAATTGAGTACATAATAAAAATGAGATTAAAACATAAATATTATGAATTGGAAGTTTAGTATGTTTTATGACTTGATAAAATTACGAGTACAATACGGTTACATTCACTACAAACCAATTTAGGTATTATTTTTACAAAACTAAAGCTAAATACAAAACGAGTACATAGTGAGCATCAAACAAGAAAAAGAGATGGACAAAAATGATTACAACCAAAAGATTAATGCATTCTTTATTAGTTGAGTACACCAAAGCTTATTAGCTGAGTACAAATCAAGTACAAACCAATTTAGGTATTAAACTAAAACTAAATACATAATGAGTACAATCCAAAAACACATGTCTTATTCTTCTTCCATTAGCTACAACTAGGGTTTACAAACCCTAGTCGTCGCCATCATCTTGTTAGTGTCATTGTCTCCCTCTCTCCCTCTCTTCAATCATTCTTTTTTCACCTCTCCCTCTCTCTATCTCTTTGTTCGATGTTGTCATGCCATCCCTCCCTTTCTCGATCTCCAATCCATCGTCGCGTCGCCTTCCCTCGCTCCCCAATGCTCTCCCACGCAGATATATTTCCCCTCTTTGCCGAGACGAAATAAGAGACAGTGTTAGAGAATGGCGGAGAACAGAGGAGGGGATGCGGCTAGGGTTTTAAGGACAAAAAACGGAGGAGGGGAAGGACCATTGAGGCAGATGGGAGTAGATCAGGGAGAAAAGAGAGAGAAAGGAAAGTCACAGACGTGAAGGGAGAAAAAAGGGAGGAGAGAGAAGGAAGAGAGGCAGGAGGAGGAGAAAATGGTGGCAGAGTAAGAGAGGAAAGCGACAATGAGACGTAGAAAGAGAAAGAAGATCAAAGAGAGGGAGGCCGAAAGAGAAAATCTAGAAAGAAAAAAAAGAATGCAAATAGTGTGGTATTAGATAAATGAAAAATAATACTGTTGTCTATTAGAAAACATAATTGTTTGGGTTGTATTTGTGAATTCAAAATAGAAAAAAGGTCATGGGGTGTAGTTTCTTCTAACTAAATAGTTTGGTTTAATGATAGGATCAAACCCACTTATCACCTTAAGATCCTGAGTTCAAATTTTACTTTGAAACAAAGGGATTGACTAGATTAGAAAATGCCTCTAATGAGACCTCTTTTTCTAATTTATCGAACATCACTCAATTTTTTTCTGGCCTAAACCACTTTGAACCAACCCAGACAAAATTTAACCAAATTAATATATGTTAAGCCAGAATTTTGCATTGTAAAAAAAATTTCATTGATCAATATTATCTAATTTATACACTCTTTTATGATATGTCTTTTGCCTTAGATCATTTGTTCATTACAAATAATTCTGTTGAATACAACAAGTTCATTATCATCATATGATAGTACAATATCTTCTGTATTGAACATTTATATACATAAATATGATTGTTGTTGTACATGTAACAACATGAAGAATGTTGAACAATTAAAATGTCCAACTTTCAGTCATGATTATTAGTCTTGAATATTAAAGAGATATTGGATATGTGCATAAACTCTTGTAAACTTACTATTAATAATATATCTCTTCTCATGTAAACCAACTTGTCAATATCTTCAAAATGTTGCTCAAACCAAACAATTGATGTGCATATTGAAAACATTTTAGGTTTAACCCTGATCTTTCATTCAATACAAAATTGACGGTTCGATATTTCACCCAAAGGTTGAAATATAATTAGATCATCGTTCACCAATTTATATTATTATTTTGGTCCAATTTTTGGTGCACTAACTTGAATCTAATTGCGGACCAAAGCTGACCTATAACAAATTCTAGTAAGAAAAGACTGGATGAGTAGGGTTTTCAAAATGTTATTTCACTCCGGGCAAGTTTTTAATTTAACTACTTGGTCAAACCTAAAACATAAACAAATAGACTTGACAACTTGTTCAAAAAAAAGTACAAATATAAGCATTCTTCAGACAAAAAAAAAACTTTAGCTTAATTTCATCATACTCTTCGTCTTTTTATCATTTGAAAGGAGATCCAAGAAAAACCCTCTTCCTCTTCAACTTCTTCGAGCTTGCTCTTGACCTTAGCAACAACAAAACCATCTTGCTTTTCACTTCCACTAAAAGCAACTTGGTAGGCAAGAGCGCAACATTGAAGCAATACTCTTCGAGCAACCATGAAGATTGGTGTTCTTGTGCATGCAACTAACTACATGAAGAATGTTGGACTCTTAAAACGTCTAACTTTCAATCATGATTATTAATCTTATCTAATTCTAATTATAAGATGAACAATGCTACGAATTTGAAGATGAAGATATTTGATAATTGCATAAACTCTTGTAAACTGACTATTAGATAATTAAACGTTTCAATGTTTATGTTTCAATTGGGATAAATAACCAACACATACTCTTCTGATGTAAGCAGACTTGTTAATATCTTCAAAAATATTTCAAAAATGTTGCTCCGACCAAACAATCGATGTGCATATTGAAAAATTTTAGGTTTAACGATGTATGTTAAATTTACATATTAAATCAAACAAATATGTCTAGAATTTTTACCTTAAGTGTGCTTATTTATCAGTGAATTTATACACTTTTTGTATATTGTGTAGGGTGAATTAGAATGCATGGAATGTAGAAGAAAATTAATGAATAAGGAGTTTAAAAACAAGATAGAATGATGGGAAAAAGTGAAAGAAAAATCGGTTCAAAAGGCACTATGGTCGTCGCGCATACCCTACGCCATGGCCATGGCGAGGAGCAACTTTCAACGCCACACCCTGGGCCATGGTCGTGACCAAAACGTGAACAAGACTCCATGGTCGTGGCCAAATGCCACGACCATGGCATTCAAACCAGAGAAAGGCCACAGTCATGGCCTCTCCAGATGCAAGAGAGAGAAAGTGACAGAAAAATGCAAGGGGTGTGGGGACCAAGTGCACATCAAGGGGCAATTTTGATAGAAATGTTTGTAGGGTTTGTGGACATGACAAGGACTATAAATACTCCTTTAATTTGTCCCATTTGCATCTTTTAGACATTCTCAACCAAAGAACAATCAAGTTCCAAGAGAGAGAGAATTCAAGAGGAAGAATGAGGAGATACCTTGAAGAGAGCTTTGGGCTTTAGAGAGGATTCTTCCAAACACCTCTACTTCAATCTCTACACTTTTTTGTTATTGGTGACAATGTTCTATTTTTCTTTTTATTGTTTTATTTTTCGTATTTTTATTATGTTAGCTTCATTTAATAGGTTAGGACATTGAGATGTAGTTTGTTAAAGAATTCTTGCTTATCAATGAATGGGTTTTGTATTTTATTTGTTATACCTATATATAGTTACTTGATTTGTAGTGGTTGAATGACGTGTATATTGTTGATGATTATGATTGGCCTCCATAATTGTCATTATTTAACAATCCTAATTGAAGGATCGAAAGATGAGTATTAGGAGAGGTTATATGCATTCATGTTGTGTGATTTAGGATAGAAATATGACTTGCATACAATGTATTCGATGAAATGTCCGAGACACTTGAAGGGTTCAATTTAGTTAGGTTCAATTGATGAGATTAACCTACTAAAAGTGAGTATTACTTTCACAAATCCAAAAGAGCGTTTAGGTGATTTCAAGACGAGAACACCCCACATAAGTTAATCCCATTCATTTACTAAGTAGGAAGAAATTAACAATCAAACCTCAATTGTCTTAGCTAATCTCATTTACATTTGAATCCTTTTAAAATTGTCTTTGTTTGTTTTATCAAATTCGTCGTGCTTAGCTAATAATCAAAACCAAATCATGAGCTTTATCTCTTTTTATTCTCGGTTAGATCACATTTAGTACTAGTTCTTGTGGATTCAATACCCTAGGAATATTCCGAAGGTCAAAACTACATCGACAACCGTGCGCTTATGGTAGAGTTGATCATGCAACCCTGATCTTGGCTTCAGTTCAAAATTGGCAGTTTGATAGTTCACCTAAAGATTGAAATATAATTAGATCACTGGTCTCCAATTTATATTCTTGTTTATTCTTATTTTGGTCCAATTCTTGGTGGACTAATTTCAATCTAATTGTTGATCAAAATTGACTTATAGCCAATTCTAGTAAGAAGGTTGAGAAAAGAGTGGACAACTAGGGTTTTCAAAATGTTTTTCCACTCCGAGAAAACGTTTAATTCAACATCTTGTTCAAAGCTAAGACATAAGCAAATAGATTTAACAAAATTAAAAATAAAAAAAAACATAACCCAAATATAAGCATTCTTCAAGCAAAAAAAAACTTAGCTTAATTTCATCCCATTCTTCATTTTCTTTATCATTCGAAAGGAGATCCAGAACACCTTCTTCTTCTTCACTTTCTTTGAGCTTGTCTTAATCTTAGCAACCATAGAACAACTTATCTTGCTTTTCACTTCCACTAAAAAACAACTCAGTAGGCAGGAGCCCAACATTCGACCGATACATATCGAGTAGTCATAAAGTTGGTGATTGCCCTTTATAATAACTATATGACTTGGGAACTTACTTATTCTTCTTTCTTAATATACATCAAACTCTATGCATAATTACATATATACGTTATTCTATATGTTAACACAAAATTCTCAAATTTGCTTCTGAGTTACATAGTAATTGAAAGAAACCAAATTTTAAGTACTTAACCAAATTTTGAAGAATTATTCTTCGCCATATATATGTTATTTTTATGAGTATAGAATGTTGTAGTGTATTCCTTAGAGGTTCCGAATCAATGGACGACCCCATCATCATTCCTAATTAAAAATAAATAAAAAAAGACCTCTGCAACTATAGTTGTTATACCAAACTTGGACAGTAATTTTAAAATATATATAATAAATCGCAATACTAGTTTTCATTTTTTTTAAAAAATGCTATACCAATAACTAAAATCTTGTGGGAATGATCATTGAACTGGAAAAGAACCTTAATTGGAAACATAGTATTGCTTATGCATAAAATGTTTTCAAGATGGAAAAAAATAATACAATCAAGAAAAGAATGAGGAAAAAAATGAAGTACGACAAAATTGAATGAGAGAATAGAAACATGTTCTTGATTGAAAACTTGAAACCAGCAAATCTTGGGTTAAGTCTCTTTGCACAAGTTTTAACGAAATTGATTCTTGAGTGCTTTCTTCAACAATACCAACCATATCCTTATTTCACTGCCGATGATTCCCAACTGCATATATATCCGATTCATTAACATGATCATAAATTACAATAACAACCAATGCCATTTATATATGTGGAGATTGGAGTGAATTTCTTGATCAAGAATGAAGTCAGAGCCTTATACGAAGTGATACAAGCCAAAGAAGGACGGATTTGTGAAGGAAAAAAGAGTTGTTGGACGAATACGGGGAGCTACGCGGGCGTGAGATTGACCGTGTGATTCACTATAGCAGGAAGAGACAAGAACTGGTCGGACACGGTCTTGGCCTTGGCCACAGCCGTGTTCGTGCCCATGTCTTGGCTTGTCGACTCTTCTGGAGCTATAAGGACACGAAGGAATGACCGTGTCTCGAGGGTCTTTGTCCGTGTCTTTACTTTACTGACCGTGTAACCAATTCTGACGGGATTTAAGGTTTTAATTAGGGTTTTCCTAATTGGTTTTGACATGTATTACTTGTTAATTATATAAGGGGGCTTAAGAACATCTTGGGTGCCTTTTGATGGCCGAGTAAGCTTTTGAACGCCGTTGTGCTTGTTTTTTTGACTCTGAATAGTAGAATTACTTGTGCTCTGCCAGTGGACGTAGATCGATTATTGATCGAACCACGTAAATCTTGTGTTCTTGTATGATTGCTCTTTGTTTTATTCCGCGTTATCTTCTATCGCATGTTTTCTTGACAAGTGGTATCAGAGACACAATTGTTTGTTCAGAAACTCCTAGGTTCGTTCTGCAGAAAGAAGATGTCTTCGTATAAATTTGATATTAAGAAATTCAATGGTTCGAATGATTTCACGCTGTGGAAGCTGAAGATGAAGGCAATTCTAGTTCAGCAGAAGTGTGAGGAGGCGATTGAAGGTGAAGAGAAATTACCGGTAGAACTGACAGCGGCGCAGAAAACGGAGGCTGTGAAGAGAGCGCATAGCGCAATTCTATTGAGTCTGGCAGATGAAGTCTTGATGGAGGTAACTGATGAAACTACTGCAATAGGCTTGTGACAGAAGCTTGAAAGTAGGTATCAGAAGAGATCCCTGTTGAACAAGCTTTATCAGAAAAGACCGTTGCATACCTTGAGGATGTTAGAAGGTATGCAGGTAAACGAACATTTTGATAAATTTAATAGGATTGTATTAGATTTGAAAGGTGTTGGTGTTGACATTGATGATGAGGATCAAGTTATGTTTTTGTTGCATTCATTTGAATGCCTGAGTCATATGAGAGTTTTGTTGATACTATCATATATGGTAGAGATGAAATTTCTGTTAATGATGTGAAGGATACTCTGTTGTCTAAAGAATTGAAGAGGTTAACTTCTAGTTCAGTGGAGACAGAGTAGAGTCCGGATTAACCGTTAGTAGGGGCAATGGAATGGGTAAGAATCATGATTTGATGTGTTATCACTGTAAGGAGATGGAGCACATGAGAAAGAATTATCCACATAGGAGAAACGGTGGGAAATCAAGTGCATCAGTTGTTCAAAATAATTCTGTGGAGTTTCAGGATAATTTTGATGAGGGAGAGAGTAGTGAAGTGTTGAGTTTTTTTGCACATAGATCTGAAGATAGTTGGGTTATTGACACTGGTGCAGCTTATCACATGACTTTTTCCAGGAAACTGTTTGATTCTTTTAAAGAATGGAAAGACAGTGTTAAATTGGGAGATAGTGAGAAGATAAGTGTTGAAGGTAGTGGTTCTTTGAAGATCAGGATGCATGACAGGATTGTCAAAAAACTTGATGCTTGGTATGTCCCTAGATTGCGAAGGAACTTTATTTCTGTTGGTGCTTTGTCGAAGCATGGTTATAGTTTCTCGGGAAGAGGTGGAGGAATTCGAGTGTGCAAGGGATCTTCGGTTGTGATGATGGGTAAATTGCAGCATGACATTTACACCTTGATTGGCAATTCGGTTATTGTTAATGGTTTAAAGACTGTTGTGAGTTCTGCTGGAAAACGGGTGGAGTTTGTGATCAAGATTCCGGAACAGGCAAAGATTGATCAGGTTAATTCACGAGGGCTAACAACAAATGAACCAGTGCATGGTAATTGTGTTGGTGATTTTCAAAAGCAGTTACTGGAAGACACATGAAATATGTGGAGTGTTGTGTTGTTAGGAGTTGATGGAAAGCTAGCTAGTAATGGCAAGTCCGAGTTGGATTTGGTTCGTTGTTGCAGGACTTGAGGCCATTCGGGGTGGTGTGACAGATAGTAATTCGGGATTCAGAGTTGAACGGGAAAGAAACTTCACTCCAAGGTGGAGAATTGTTGAGATTGGAGTGAATTTCTTGATCACGAATGAAGCCAAAGCCTTATAGGAAGTGATACAAGTCAAAGAATGGCAAATTTGTGAAGGAAAAATAGTTGTTGGACGGACACGGGGAGCTACACGGGCGTGGGATTGACCGTGTGATTCACTGGAGCCGGAAGAGACAAGAACTGGGCGGACAAGGTCGTCTCCGTGCCCGTATCTTGGCTTGTCGAGTCTTCTGGAGCTACACGGACACAAAGAAATGGTCGTGTCTCGAGGGTCTTTGTCCGTGTCTTTACTTCACTGACTGTGTAACCAATTCTGACGGGATTTAGGGTTTCAATTAGGGTTTTCCTAATTGGTTTTGACTTGTATTACTTGTTAACTATATAAAGGAGGCTTGGGAACATCTTGGGTGCCTTTTGGTGGCCGAGTAAGCTTTTGAATGCCGTTGTAAACCGTTGTGCTTGTTTTTTGACTCTGAATAGTAGAATTACTTGTGCTCCGCCCGTGGACATATATCGGTTATTGATTGAACCACATAAATCTTGTGTTCTTGTGTGATTGTTCTTTGTTTTATTCCGCATTTTCTTCTATCGCCTGTTTTCCTGATAATATATCAGAAAAAATTATCATAATCGTAAATAATAAATTTTCTATTTTTTTTATTAAGGGCTGGAGTTAGGAGGCAGTAGAGCACTATGGAATCTCAACGAAGTTGACATCCCAAAAGCACAGTCTATATGTTCGTAAGCTTCAAAGTATTATTAAAAAAAATAAAAATCTAATACAAATGGAAAACACAATCTATATGCTCGTAAATAAAAAATTTTCTATGAATTCATTCATCAATATAAAAAATAGACATAAATAATGTCAAACTGTGGATCAACATTATCGTAAGAAATGAACGATACCTTCTCTTATAATCTGTGTTCTCCTTGAACTCAAGGTAAGGATGTCCATCACTGGCAATTCTACCAAATTCAACATGCCGTCTCTTCTTGAATAAAATAATCTTGTAGCTGATGCGCCTCAGTGTAACTAGATGGAGAATGTCGGTCCCTCGAAAGGCTTACCTTTGATTGATCATAATCATCATCCTTATTTAAGTCCAATTGAGGAGATGGATACAGTTCAAAACTTGGAGGAACTATTTGATAATTGCATTGTCTCTTGCAAGCTGCAATACAGGATCTCACATAATTAAGTTCTTCCATACTTCGTTCCAATTGGAAATGGAGACGACAAATTACCTCCCAACAACCATGAACAGGAAATCTTGCTCGAATATTAGACTCGTAAATGACCGATCTCATAGCCTCCTCATGGAATTCCTTTTTTTTTTTTTTTGAAATCTCCTCATGGAATTCCTTAGGAACTCGCTTTAGTATCTTCAAAATGTTGCTCACACCAAACAATCGATGCGCATTTCGGAACAATTTGGGTTGATCACCAGGAAAATAAGGTGCTAATAGACAATCTTTAGTGCACTTTCTCCTTTGATACTTACACGCTGCACGGGCTTGGACCGTGCAGTGTTTTAAAGGCATTCCAGGCGCAAGTAAGCATGTATGCCAAAATAAAAGCCTGTAAAATTGTCAAGCAAATGAGAATTACCAAGAAGGTAAGAGTAAATAAATGAAAATGGCTAGGGTTATGTCGTTCTTTTGAATTATGTTATATTGATTTTTGTTGGATTTTTATAACTGCTAGGTCAAATTTTGAATGATCAGATTCAAAAGGAGATATTGTAATCTCTCGTTTGAAGTAGTCCTGGAGTCCAAGAACTGGTCATGAGTACTATTTGCACTTTATCTCTCTCTCTCTCTCTCTCTCTCTCTCTCTCTTGTAGTGCAATTTATAAAAGAGTTCACCTTTCATTATTAGTAAATTAGAGTGATATATATTAAGTTTGTAAAAGACCATTATTATTAGAATAATTGTTTAACTTAAACGTGGAACACCTTTTTTTTTTAAGTTTAGTTTTACTAGAATTGGGAGTCTCCACCAATTAAGACTTATCAAGATTGATGTTCAAATTAAGGTATGAGGCTGTACAAGAGTTTAACTATTAGTAAAATGTTTACTACAATTAAAATAAAATATTTTAGTACTGATTTTCACAATTAATTTTTCCTTTTTTATAAAGAGAACTTCAGAATTAGAATTTTTTAACATTTTTTTCTATTTTAATTACGTAATTAATAAAGTTTGTTCAAAATCAACATCCTAAAAAACTAAGCTAACAAATGATACTTATCAACAATTAGTTTAAATAGTATATAAAGTCATATAATTATGGTAGTTTGATTTTGAAAAAAAAAAAAAGTAGGAATATATCAAAACAACAACTCTATCACCATCGATAAAGTTGTCAAATACAAAAAAATATTCGAAATGTACTTTTGTTTAACGATTTTATCATTTTTACAACTTTATAAACACTAATTTTTATTGGTTCGTTAATGTATCTAATTAGATTAAGACTCGCACCAATTTTGCAGGACCAAATTGCGCATTCGATTAAACTTCAGAAACTAATGGGTAACTCACCCTTTATATGAGGGGTTTCCTCCCTCGGCGCCATGTGACTTTTGCATGATACTGCGATAGTGCTACCTTTAGCCCCGTCTGATTGCCCTCCAATTGTGCGTTGCAATAACGAGCCATGTCCATGGCACTTGGCACAATGTAAGGACAGCTAGTTGCCACAAGATTTTGAGGCGGGCCAGATCGTCCTTGATCACGATGAATCACCATACGTCTTCATCACGGATTGCCACGTCAGATAGGTGAGGATTGAGGAATGAGTCTTAAGCATATAAATGAATACTTTAAATATCTTAACAAATTGATCTTTTAAAAGAGGACAATAACAAATTGATATTTTAAAAGAGGGCAATAATACTGTGACAAAGTGACATTAGAATCGACTCGTTATTTTCCTCAAGTAATCTACTACCATAACAAGAGCATCACTAGATTCAGTGAGAGAATATGATGAAATTGGGTCTAAAACTTATAAATGTGGAACATACGGTGAGCTTATAAATGTTGAGCATATGGTGAGCAGCGATCAGTGAGAGGGCGCACGTGTCACCTTTTCCACGAAGTTTTGCAACCTCCATGCTTATTAGATAACGCACAGTCGCAAAATGTTGTGTTGGACTTGTCATTAGAAATAGATTATCAAATTTTTATTTTGGTTTTAGAGCATTGGTTTGTTATTGTCAAGAAAACATACGATAAAATAACACGGAAATAACGTGGAGATACCAATCACACAAGAACAAAAATATTTACGTAGTTCGGTCAATCTACCTACTTCCACGGACAGAGAGAGCGAATGATTATTTATTCTCTTAGAAAACTGACAAAAGGCTTACAAGATATTCTCAAGCCACCTATTTATATGTTTACAATGAATACAAGCCAAATTAGGGCATCCCAAACCCTAAAATACGTATAAAACCTATCAAAATTAAAGACACGGGCACGATATAAAAGATATGGTCATGGCACAAATTACACGGTCTTGATGTTGAGTCCGTGTGTCGAGCAAAACTGAAGACATGCCTTACACGGCCTAAGACACGACTGTGTCCTTCCCCGAGGGGCCTTAAGCTCCGCAATCATGAACCAAGTCCAAGCCAAGCTCGGACTTCACTCCACTTGATAGCTTCACCTCTTTATCATCCAAACCAAGCAACAAATCACAATGCATACTTCCTGCATTATCAAGAGACTGTAATTCACCGTTTATTGTACTAGACCTCTTTTTTACAGCTTTATTCAGCGTTATTTTTTCCAGTTCTCTTGTTGTTGCAATCTGTGAATCAACCTTATCAAACTTTGCCTGTTCTTTAGTCTCGATCACAAACTCTACCTTTTCCATAGCTAAACTCTCAGCAGTCATAACACCCTTCGAAACCACTGAGTTACAACCAATGCATAAATGTCATTATGCAATTTACCTTTTATCACTATTGAGGAACCACTGAATACCTGAATCTCTCAGCTCTTTTAGAGAAACCATAACCTTGCTTAGCCAAAGTAACCATGTAGTTTTCGAGTGTGGCATTGAAGACTTTTGGAATACCAGTGGATGGTATTTGATGTTTATGATGAAATCATGTTAGGTTGGATGTTGTTAAGTGTTGGATATGATTCGGGACGAGTTTGGTAGCAAGATAAGTCAAGAAGGAAGAAACAAAGCATCTTACGTACGTAAGGATAAGCCTAACGTACGTAAGGCAGGCAGAACTCACGTACATGAGAAATATGTGTAACGTACGTGAGCTGGGTTTCTATGATGATTCACGTACATGAGATTTGGGGGTGACGTACGTGAGGTTGGGATTTTCAGTTCCAGAACATGATTTTTGACTCGTTAACGTACGTGACCTTGATCCTAAAGTACGTGAGGTCCTCCTAACGTACTTTAACCTTATATTCACGTAGCTGAGCCTCTATTTTCTATATATATCCGAATCCCGACCATTTCGTTCGTCATTTGCATTTTTCACTCTTTCTCACCTTCAGATTGATCCTCTCACTACCTCGTTGCTTGCCCAGTGTTCCTAATCATCTCTGGAGGTAAGATTTCAGTTTTAATGACCTATTTTCATCCATTTCATGCATTAAATTTCAGAAATCTATTTTGGCCGAAATTGAAATGGGTTTCGGATTTTGCATGATTCTGTTGAAATGGATGTTGTAGGTTGTTAGATTATGATTGTTGGAGGTTAGATTAACATAAATCTAGATTGAAATCA
>CAODLS013320542.1:0-10921 GCA_948243855.1 Flueggea neowawraea | reverse complement strand
AATATTCTTGTGGAACAAGAAAGGCAAACCTAGTGAGATTAGGAAAGCAAATTTGGCACCCTATTGCTTGAATAGGGTGAGGGCCGAATTTTTGCAAGGTCAATGAGGGAATTTCAAATTCTTTTATGATCCTATTTAGGTCTCCTCATATGCCTATAAATAGGGTACACTCCTTGCATTCTTTTCATGGCTTGGCCGAATTAGTGAGTGTCACTTTCAAAGAGAGAAAAATTATTTATGAGCTTTTAGAATAGAGATTCTAAAAGAGTGCTAGTACAATCCTCCAATACAAAGAATAAAGTTTGTTCGTGTGGATACCTCTAGACGCGTTCGCGCAAAGGCAACGTGAGACAAAGGGTGTTTCGAGTTTATACTAAAGGCTACACCAACATTCCACCCGATCAAGAGCAAAAGAGTTTTGGATCTAATGTAGACATCCTAACCCTAATTGTATATGTTGATATGCATGGATCCTTGGAGGAATTCTGGACGAAAATTTTTGTTATTTGCGCTACGTTGTATGCTTATGAATGTCATTAAGTGGTCTTGAATTCTAACAATCTTCCTCTTTCTATTATTTTTTGCAGCTTCTTCAATCTCTTCAGCCTTTTTTTCTTCTAGCCATGGGTTTCTTACCACATTTTTTCTTCCTCTCTAGATGTGGTATAAAAGTCAACTCAATTGGCCCTTGAAGCCACATGTTAGACCTCCTCGACGGGTTGATAACACGGGACTAAATGTTCAGAAAAGTCAACTCAATCTCATCAGTTTTGGATTCAACCTTTCTATTATCACCTTGCATTGTAGTACATGCATAAGCGCATGGAATCCCAGTTGATAGCCACCTACGACAAGTACATGTTTTTTTCCTTGTGTCCACAATGAATGGACCACCAGACCTTTCAACTAGAACTTGGACTCCAGAGCCAAAGTTTGAATAGTAATGACTACCTATAAGCTTATTTTTCTTAATTTTTTTTGAACGTTAGGAAAAATTTATCTATTCCATCTCATTCCAGTTTCTAGCCTAACCATAAGCCTCTTACTCAACCTATTTTTTATTATCTCTAACATTGTTATAATAGGTTTTTCGCTCAAGTCTAATATGTAGCTGTTGAAGACTTCACAAAGGTTGTTGAAGAGCATGTCACACTTAGTAGTTGTGCGGAATAAAACCGAGTCCATGAATTCAAAGGACAATCATCATTATGAAACCACTCACAAACATCTCTGTTTGTTGTTTCAATCTTGTCCATCCACTTCTTAAAATCTACAACAGTTGTAGATCGTGCAGCATTCCAAATCATATCTTTGAGCTCCTTCCTCTTAAAATTTCCTCTATAATTTGTGTACATATATCAAACATAATTTCTATGCTCATTATTTGGAAACAATTCTTTGATAGTACTAATCAACCCCTATTCAAATATCATGCACACATTAAGTCTACTAACGTTTGCATAGAATTACAAATTTCATGGTTGCATAACCGCGAAACAAATTACGTATGGTGTTTTTTCTACTGTGATCTCATTATTTCTATAAAAATCTTTTTTATTCAATATTCCATGTTTCATAAAAAAAAATCACATTCTCTTCATATTAAGCATCATGCAACGAAATGAAATTAAATGGAATAACATCAAATACAATATTTATTTTTAGTCAATCACTCATGATGTACACATGCTAGCTATTATATATGTCAAGATCATCTCCAAATAGGTTTAGAAACCATGTCCATGTCTTTTCTTTGTGAACCACAGCCTAAGCAATGGGGAATATTTGGTCATTAGGGTCTATATATACGGCAGTAAGTAGTTCCCCTTCGAAGTATCTCCTTAGCCGAGTGCCATCCACAAAAATCAAATTCCTTATTCCACTCTTGAATGCATTTTTCAAACCCGCCAAACATACATAATATCCTCTGAAATTGCTACAATCCAGCCACATTGCAATAGTGCTTCCCGAATTAGTAACCTCAATCTCAGCCTTGTAAGAGAGCAATTTCTGATATTGCGCCATTTCATCTCCATTGATCCATTTGAGAGCTTTTTCTCCTGTTCTCCATGCCTTCATTCGTTTAACGTCTACATTATAATCGTTCTTCACAGCATACAGAAGCCCTTGAAGGGACCAAGCAGGATTAGCTCTGAAAACAAGATAATACTTCTCTTCTAGCCATCTCGAAATGAGGTTGAAATTCTCATATGCTCGAGGACAAGTTTGAGCCATAATAATTGTTTTTATTTGGACAGTTGGATCCCCTCAACTAACCAATGATGCGTAAATAACAAAGGGGCAGCCTTCAATCTTGCATTTAGCTCTAACATGTTGCTTATTATTTTGTGGAAACCAAACTTCCTATCTGTTTTAAATTGACCAGTTTTGGAAAGCTTTTTGAAGTCCTTAAATGTTCCAAATGTCATTTCCAACTCACAATGAAGGTCGTCGGTCATTGTCTTAGAATCAAACTCTATGTTCCTTCCATCTTCATCCTCTTCTGACGACTCATCACAAGAATTAAGAATTTTTTACAAATCATAAACAGTCTCTCCTTCAAGACCATCATTCGTTGAGTCGCCATGCATTGGACCTTCGTTCACGAATGCATTACTTTGGATTTGAACACCCCGTGGCCTCCTTCCCTTGTTCTTTTATGAATACAAGTAACTTCTAGTACATCATTATCTTCATCCTCCACTAAATAATCATCATCAACTATTACATCGTCACCATCATCTTATATCAAAACATCTTTTCCTTTTCTCCACTTTCTCAATCGCTCTATCATATCCATTGGAATTCTCATCGCGTCATCCTAGTTTTGCTCAACCCCATTGTGATCATCATCGGTTAGACCTATATTGACGGGGCTGTTTGTAGACATAATCGCATACCTCTCATCATACATAACAAAGGAGCCATCCACCTCTCCAATAAGTTGATCCAACACCATGTCATTGAAGTTCCTTAATGGTCTTGTCCTAGCAACACGGTCGATGGCATAAGCAGGGATGGATTCCTACTCGATATGTACAACATAGACATACATTAGCTGTGATGGCCCAACTTTAAGCAGCATTTAATACACATTTGAATCTTCATCCATGGAAGCCATGTTAGTAATAGAGACTCTAGCTGGTTTGTAGTGATATTGAACACAATAATGCTGCTTTAATCTAGCAAGCCACTTGTCAAATATGCGGAGGGAGAGATTACTAGGATGGAAGTAATCAAACAACTTTGTCTCTCTACCAACGTATATAAATTCTCGTAGCACACCGTTGAAATGGAGTCTAATGGTGAAGAAACCGAACCTACCACCTGTATTAACAACATAAAAAATCATCAATGAATTTTTTTTTATACATCCTCAAATTTTACTTAACCCATATCGAATGCATCTATAAAATAGGAAAATCAAGTCACTATCAACCATTAATCTTATAAAACATAAACTGAATATAAATTCACTCAAAAGAGCTGCAAATTTCAGTCACTACCAATAACAATAAATTATAGATTTCATTAATTACTAAAGACAAATATGAATATAAATATGTTTTTTAGCCATTAAAATACAAATTCCATACAAGAATTTGGTTGTTTGCATGGCTTATACATACATTTCCAAAAAAACATAACACATCTCTGAATATTAACTTGTTTCTATCTGTTAAAATACAAATTTAAAAAACACATTTACCATAGATGGGGCCATGAAGGCTTGGGATTCTTCTTTTTGCATCCACACTCATGTTTCCTACCGACCCGACAAAAGCAGCCCACCAATTTGTTTTTTGTTCTTGATTTCTTCTATTGGATTTGGCTAATGTAGTTAGGGTTTCATGTGAGGGGCTTTGGGAATGTTGAAACTGAGAAATAGAGTAAAGTCTTCTTCTGTAAGTAGTAGTCCCAAGACTTCTTATTCTTTTGTCTTCTTCTATACATTTTACCAGCTGGAGTCAACATGTCATATGGTGTTTGTACTTGTGCAGTTGTGGGCTGCATGTCATGGTTGCTGTCAATTAAGGAGGTTTTTTGCAACAATCCCTGAAGTTCAAGTAGTTTTGTACTACTAATTGAAGTTTCAGGAGTTTTCTGATTACTAATCCAAACCTCAGGTACCATGCGCTGCATCATATTTGCTGATGTGATAAATTAATAAGAATACCGTAACTAAATTAGTACCCAAGTGATAATTTATGAAACAGGGACCAATGGGAGATTATTTTAGACCTGAGGGACCATTGCGCAACTCTTCCACAAGAGGACAATAAAGTACCGAGTGGCAACAATAAGTTTATTTTGAAGTGGCAACATTGCCCTCCCCGTCTCGCGGTGGTTTGGCGCCAAAAGTCACTCTTCCCTCAACATCCTCTCTGTTAATGGACACTCTAGGGTTTCGTCGTCCTCAATTTTCCGAGGTAAGTCAACATCAGCAAGAACATTTGCTTTCGAATTATCAAACATCCGATTTTAAATTTACACGAAATTGGCGATGATGTTTTCTTGTGTTTGAAATTATCGAAGGATTTAGCTTGGCTTCCTGCTTGGCTTCAGCATCCTCAAACAGAATCGTCTGTTGAATGCAATAAAGAATTTCAATCCGGCTCGGACCGAGCATCCAGGGTAAGCCGTTGGGTTTGCATTTATTTAATTTTCTCAAATGTCTACAGGTGCAATACCCAGGTTTTTTTCTTTTTTAATTTTTCTTTATGCATTAAATTTGTATGGTACAGGGGAATCTCGAATATGGAAAAGATGAGGAAATTTTGCGAACTGAGGGCGGTGGATATTACAGTTGTCATCTTTTCTGGTCCGGAGAAGATCCTACGCATAATTCGGCTGCTCAATCCCCAAGTAATGTTAGTTCTTGAATCTTGAAGACTGGTTCAGTAGGACAATGTTCATTTTCAGTCATGAGAGTACGTTTATTTTATGTTACGAAGGTAAAATGTAAGAATGATTGTGAGTTTAATTTGAAGAAGAATCATGCAAGAGGATCTTATCTTTAATTACAGAATCGAGAAAAAGTGTCACGAAATGGAATCAAAAGTTCTCAGTTCTACTTGGGTTTTAACTTATGTTGAGGGTCTGAATTTGATGAAAACTGGATATAAAGCTTGTAGTTTGAGATGAATTTCATGATGTGGATTGTTAGGGACATAAAACTCACACATTATAGCGGATATAAAATATATTCACATACAGAAAAAAAAAAAAAGCTTGAGATGAGTTTCACCGATAGGTCACTATTAAATGCAAATAAAATTTCATACAACTAATTACTGGAACAGTATTGTTAGACTGACATGCATTTTGACTTCCTCTGCTGATTTGCAATGATTATCATATCCCATTGGATTCCTTATAGGGAAAGAAAAAAATACAAACTGGTGTAGCATCTGTATTAATATTACTTTGTGTTTCCCCTTGTTATGTAATGTTATTTTGGCTTCTATTTCTAAATGATAATTTTTGTCATACAAGTCCCTTGGAAGTTGTTCATCTCAACTTATTTTACATTAGATTTGGGTGGAATTGTTCTCTTTGAACTTAGATTAATTCCCTCAGATGATGAACAGGTGCTTCATTTTTGTCTACATCTTTCTTCAGATGGTAGTTCACATAGCCAAAGCCAGCCTCTCTCTAAATCTCAAGCCTTACGATTTTTTGGTAATTCTCTGTCCCCTCAACCAGTTGAGCCAGGAAAGAAAACCTGTCCGCCAAAAGTGGATCACAATGACAACCAAATTAAACTTTCAAATCAAACTTACATCTCAATATCTGTGGAAAATGGTGAACCATTATGTCCCACCAACACAAAGGATGACGAACAGCAATCCGAATGGTTCAGTACCGCACTCACTAAAGATGCTGATGTGAACCATGCAGTTGAACTGTCCATTGCTGCGTCTGAAGCACTAGTTATACATGAACTTATGCAGACTGGGCCAGATTCAGAAGTTTTGCCTACTGGAGCTATTCTTGAAGCTGCTCTTCGACTTAAGCAAGCAAGGTTGGAGGCCTTTGAAAATTCCTTCTGCTGCTCATCTCATGAGACTGGTGAAACTGATTCTCAGTCGGATTTAGATGATCATCTTGTGGCAGATACCTTGGCAGATGTGGGGTTATGTTTCATGGACTCTGTCCCTGATGATGAGCAGGATGGTGATTTGAGTTTGTCTTATGTCAAGGATACTCCTCTTCCGGAAGATCAATTTACTCATGGGAATAGGTCTAACCATCAAGAACCTGTTTCTTCACAAGATAATGTTTTCGATGATTCATATCCGAGTTCGAATACATTAAATATAGTATCAAGTAAAGCCATGCCACATCAGCCAGATGAGAGAATTTCACATATTTCAGCTGTGAAACAAGTAAGAAAACTAGTATCCTATTCATTATGTCCCACACTTGGGGAAGACGTGGAGCGGTTCCTGAAAAATTTATGTGTTTTTTTCCTTTGTCCTTTGGGTATCTTTTTCTTTCCATAATTTGAGATTAAAATAGTGAAAATTTAGGTTTGTAAGTCTTTTGTCAGATGTTAGAACCTTGCTGGTTTAGTACAATATTTTTCAAAGTTTTGATTCTTACACAGTGGAAATTTGTTTTCAGGTTGAAGTTCATCAGAATTCATCTCATGCTTGCATTCCGGATAAAGCTGGTTAGTTTATTGTACCTTACAAGTTCTGCCTTTCCGGCCAATGGTGTTGAAGTAATTTGTAATTCCTGTTCCTATTAATTTACAGAAGAAAATGATAAGGTTTGTTTTGTTGAGGATAGATTCAGAAGCCGGTGGTTTGGTGGATGGACAGTGAAGGTGTGCTTTCTTTCTTATTTTTATCAATAAGTTCTAAAAATAGAATTGCTGTTGAGAATATCTATTTGTTTGTTTGGTAAATGAAACAAGAAGTTTTTTTAAATGTGAGAAAATATGATGTGTCTTATCAATATTGCTACTTTTTCAGTTAAAGGGATAAGACAATGATAAGAGTTCGAATAAAAAAATTTGTTATTATTATTATTCATGAACCAACAGGACCAAGAAGTATAGATTATGGGAGTTTAAGATAGTTATTAATCTAAAGACAAATTACAGTATCTGAAAACAAAAAATAATTAAAAATTTACAAGATAAGTCGAGAGAGTAGTGGAAGAATTGAGCAGAAGAAGAATAGAATAATTGAGTTTTAACATCTATGACTTCGTCCTCTTTTCTACATAAATATATAATGAGTTTCGTCAATAGGGGCATTTTTTTACATTAAAAATCTATTGTCATTCTATTCCAAAAGGTTGGTTTTGAAAAAACATCTGAATTCGTCACGATGCAATTTTTAGTATTTAACCAAACACACTTCAAATCAGCTTTTAGTATTTATTTCTTATTGATCAGCAATGCTACACGAGCTTTAGGTGTTGACTACTTAGAAATTGGATACTTTTCATTACTAAAATCTATCATGAAGAAAGCTTTATGTTATATTGCGATATAATATTGCTGTTTGTTTAAGATTAGATTAAATTACTGAACGATAAAGTCCAATTATTAACCAAATTTTAAAAACCTTTTCTTATCGTGATCCATCAAAGTATAATATGGAATGCATTGTAAAATCAATAAATCCATAGTTTTCATTTTTTTTATTGTTAGGATATTTATTCTTTGTGAAGTTTTTGAACCTGATGATTGACGATTTAAGTTTTCAGTTTTAATATAATCTGACATTGCTTTTGCTTTGAGTTGTCTGTTATCTTGCTTAAAGTTGTATCAAATTTGCACTTGGCTTATGTTTTTCATTGTCTTCTTTGGCATTTTCAATATTTTTTTGTGAGCTTTATCATTATGGAGTTGTACTTTTAGCAACTTTTATGTCAATATTAAATTATTCTGTAATATCAATACTTGATATGTCAAATTTTATTGTCAATTTTCCTTGGGTCTGGTTGGTTTGAATCTTTGTTACGTGCAACACACACACACACACACACACAAGTTGTTCCAAATGCAGTTTTCTTTTGCTTTGATTTTTACCTTTTCATGGTTTCTTCTTTTGGAAGGAAGAAAATTCTTGTGCAAACATAAAGCGAGACAACAACAACAAGAAAAGGGATTTTTTTAGAGAGACAAGCTTTCTCTCTGAATCTGCAGATGTTGCTCCAGATCAGAACTCTTTTCTACAAAATCATGAAAACAGACCAAAAATATCTTCACAGAGGAGCATTCATTTTAATGGTTGTTTACGCGGAAAGGATGATGAAGGTATCTTACTTTCACAAGATGTTAGATCTTCCAATCTGTCTTTGGTGGATCCTCTTTGTTCTGTTGTTCCTTGCAGTATCTCTACAGACAATGCCAGTTCCCCTTTAAATCATGAACATAATGGTGGACAAAATGATCATAAGTCAGATCTTCAGTGGGAGAATCTCTTCAAGATTTCAGATCTAAACAATGTATCTGTTTGTGTTGATGGGCAAGATGTCTGCACATTAAATGGTGAAAGTTCCGAGACTCTAGTTCAAAGGAGGTTAACCTTGCTAAAGACATACAGCACTTTGCCAAAACACGGTGCTATTGAGCAGGCAAGTCTGCACAACAATCAACACCGGCCATCTCGATGGGTTGAGAAAAAGCTTTCCTCATATGAGGATTTGCACTGCAAAGAATTTTCTGACACAAGGAATGCAAACAAGCCCTTTCCTTGTGATGCTTTGTTTGAATGTTCTGTAGACAGGGATGTTATAGATATTCAAAAAGGTGATGTTATCCAGAATCCAGTTGCAGAAAGAACTAGTCAGAATGAGGCACAAAATGAGCGAACAAAAGATGCGGCTGATCTGCATGCTTGTGAATTAGCAAAAGGTAGGTCACCACTGACTCCAAACAGGAAGGCTTGCTACAACGTTCATTCTTTCAGAGTTTATGCTAATAATTCAACTGGTGAGGAAAATCCTGACCAGTTTGTGGCAAAAGAGAGTACACTGCAGACTTGTCAGATAAAGAGCATTCAAAAGCTACAATCTAAGTTGGAATATGCCAACAATACTCCAAATTTATCTAGCATGAGAGTTAGCTTCTCAGAAGTTGAATTTGATTTTCAGCAGAATAAAGACATCCCTAAGCTGTTATCTTCGCACAGAACTTCTAATGTTTTCTTTATCAGTGTATGATTCTCTGTATTTTCCCTTCTTGAAATTAGAGATATGTTATAATATTTTATTCTTATGCAGGTTCCATTACAAGAGCTAATGAAAGGTCACAATATCTTAGGCCAGTGTTGGATCCTCAAATTTATGATGTTACTACAGGTTCTTTCATGGGCCACATAAAGCACGAGAAGTTGATGTTTCATGGTTTACAGTTCTTGCTTACAGGATTTTCTACTCAGAAGGAAATAGAAACTGCGCGGCTAGTAACAAAACACGGAGGTGTTGTTCTCTCAGATGTTCCTTCTACTCCTTTAAATTCAAGTTCAAACAGAATGTCAAGATGTAATATTTGGCATCTTCCGGCCATTATATGTTCAAAAAAGGTCAACTTTTAGCACCTCTTTGTAATTTCTCAATTTTTTTTTCTTAATTCTTTTTTATTCCTTTTCTTATAAAATATTTTTCCTCAACTATACTTTGAAGCCTTGCGGTCCAGTACCATAAGCTACCCTCAGGGCTCAACGTCAAAAGAAGCTACTTCATGTGTCTGAAATCCAAAATAGTTGAATTAAAATGAGCAGACGTATTGAAATGTATTGATTGTACAAAATCTGCAGCTAATAGACTTAAACAAACATCTTTGCCGGATTAAGAATTTTTTTTGAAGGGTAATAGATCTTCAAATTTAGACTTAGTTTTGGAAATGATTTTTACTTGCAATCTTAACTTTTTTTCTTTATCCTTATTCATGCATACCTAAAATGAATTGCATATTTCTCAGGCTCTTAGTTTTTTCCCCTTGCTTGCTGAATAGATTCTTTTATCTTCATTTGGAATGAATTAAATTGCGGGCATGTCTGATTATGACTATACTGCACCTTTACTTCATTTTATATAATATGATGCATGGTTTGGTCTTATCATGCTTATTATCGTAATATATTGTAAAATTTTCTGAAGTCAGGGAAATGACAGTGGCCATGTTCTGTTTTGAGACTAATGGGAGATGGTATTATCTTCAAGATATCAATTAAAATTATTTCCCCATCTTCTGTTGCAAGCCTATCTTTCATTGACTATGCATGTGTAAGTAAAAGTAGTGAGTCAGAATCTGCGGCTGTGGAACCTGGCATGCCTTGATTTTGTATAACAACCATCCAGAGATGCCAAGTTTAGCCAAATTGTATAATTTTTTTTTGCGAAGCATTCTATTTACTAGTCAGGAAAATCAATCTTTATCTTTTCCTTCTCCACTTCCCTTAGTTTGATAGTCACTCTTTTGCTGCTTCTGCTTCCCACCTGGTATGATTTCCAATTCAGTGGCAATGTGATCTGACTGTATCAAGGACCTGTCAGATGTACACTTCACAGGTGCAAGTTTTTGTTGCATCATTAAGAAGGATCAATTTCTGTGACCTTATGATTGACCAAGCCACATTCTGAAGCTTATATGAATTACTTACGTTGAGACTAAGATATAAGAATCCTCTGAATACATAGATATTTTATTTTCCCTTGTTAGTGTTTGTGCAGTTCTTTTTTTTATTTGTGTAATATGCTGCTTCAAAATTTTTTCATGGTTGCTTTAATCTTTAACAAACACTTTGAAAAGTATTTATTATTTATGGGTTGTATGTATTTTATTTTATTTTCCTTTTGTGCAGCTACAAACTACCAAGTTCTTGTATGGATGTGCAGTGAATGCACTTATTCTAAAGCGAAACTGGCTTATTGATTCAATTGCTAAAGGCTTCCTTGT
>CAODLS013319760.1:0-10270 GCA_948243855.1 Flueggea neowawraea | reverse complement strand
ACTTTCTGATAATAATGAATTGCACCATCCTGTTGTTTCTCATGAGTATGGAAATGGGTTGGCTGTAGAAAGTGCATGGATTGGTACTAGAGACTATAGTGCTCAATTGGTTGTGCCTTCTGTGATGGAGTTTGTTGACAGGTTTCCAGGTGGGATTGATGGGATCAGGAAGAGGAATCATGAGGAGGTGGTGGAGATGGGAGAGATGTTGGTGAAAGCTTGGGGGACTCATCTTGGTTCGCCTCCTGAAATGTGTGGGAGTATGATTATGGTTGAACTTCCTCCTTCTCTGGGAATTTCTACTGAGAATGATACTCTGAAGCTTAGAACTCATTTGAGAGATTGTTTTGGTGTTGAAGTTCCTATCTATTTCAGACCTCCAGATAAGGATGATGAAGTTGGTTCTGTTCTCACTGGTTATGCCAGGATTTCTCATCAGGTTTATAACAAGGTTGAAGATTATTACAAGTTCAGAGATACCATTGACAAATTGGTTACTGATGGCTTCACTTGTGCATCTCTGACTTCATAGCAAAGCAATTGATTCAATTCAATACAATAGGTATGCCCTTTTTTGATTCCATCATCAAGATTTCTTTCTTTTTTTTTGTTAGTCTCCTGTTAATCTGTTGCTGTCGATTGTTAATGATGTCAGTTAGTGATATCAATCATCAATTGCATTAATCTTGGACTCGATATTCTTATATAAACTCACATGTGAGCTCCATTCATTCGGCCTTCGTCTCGGCGATTCACACTACATTAAACTTACATTTTGCTACAATAACAAAAGAATCCATTTTTCCCTTTTCTTTGCTGCTTCATAGCTATCATTACCCCAATAATGGTGTCACTATTAACAGAAGTTTGTTTTCAGCATAACATGAAAATACAATTGTGGCGAAATGAATGGATTGATGTTTTCTTTTTCAATCTTGTTTGCAGTTCAGCCAAGGCATTAGGCAGTGGACATGGTTTAGGTACCATGAATTTCAAGGCAAAGGTGGAGTGAGGAGTGTATGTTGCAGAGTATTGAAAGAGACACAGCTTGTGTCAGTTGTAGTACACTAATACGGCTTGGACTTGACGGTATCTGTTTGTTTTTGAATAATGCTAACACCTTTGTGCGTACAAATAATGATGCACTTTGTCAATTGTAATATACAGCTTCATTTCACCAAGCTTTTTATGGAGAACAAAACAACCTTCATATTCTGGATGATGCATTCTTGTGTCAAAACTCTTTTGAGCATTAATGTTAATCCTAAAAATTGAGTTTTCTTTCTGATATGGTCCTGGTCCTTGAGTTGAGAAGTGTTGATGGCATTGAATATGGTTCCAAAGTGATGCAAGCATCCATTAAGTCACTAACGATTACAGGACTGAGAGTGCAAGAGAAACAGGTCTATTGTCTCCAGTAACTCCATTGATCGTAGAAACAAAAGCAACTTGTATGTTGAGACTTCATGGACTGCAAATGAAAAAAAATTGCCTTTGCTTTTGAGCTCGTCACAAGAAGTTCAAAGTTTCAACTTAGCACGTAACTGCTTCCACTCTTATCAACCGTATTTGACTGGTGCAGATTGCCTCAGTCGCTGTTTGGACATGACCAACCCTGTGGGTAAATAGTTACATAGTTAAGTTCCAAGTCCAACTAACATCATCATAACGCACACGTTTAAAATAACCTATCATTTTCATCCTTGTGAAGTAACTTATGTGAATCCTTGCTTTTCAATGCTGGGTTGCTAAGAGACGGTAATATGTGAGTGAGCATTCAGTTGAGTGAACTTATTCTAGCCGAGTACAGAAACAGCAAGAAACCAATTTCATATATTTGTTCCCACCTAAAAATAATTTGATAACCGTGTTGTAATTCACTCTATGACCAATGAGTGACAAGTATATTGGTTAAATGACGTAATGCTAAGGACATCTCTAATGTATTAATTCATCTAGCTGTTGATGAGACTGTAATTCATTAAATTTTTACTTTATTATACTATATCTTGTTAATATTTAGCCTCTCATTATACATATAGGATCCACAATTACTATACATCATTTAATTTATTTACAATATATAAATAGTAACAAATATATTTATTTGACATAAATATTTTTTGTGATTTAATATTTGAGTTACAAATAATATATGAAATATATTTATCATAAAAATTATGTAATTAATTTTTTTAAAATAATATTTTTAAAAATAAAACGAAGATCGAATAAATATTTAAATTAAAATAATATAATTATCAATGAAAAGAAATTTGAATGAACCAAATAAAAATAAATTATGAAAGATAATAAATTATGTAAATTAACATGGAATTAAGATTAAAAATAAATTACACAATTTAAAAAATTATATTAATAGCAAAAAATAAAAAAATATACTAATTTTCATTTCAAATCTCCTAAAATGGTTCCAAATGTCATTGAGATCCATTTGATGTTAAAAAAAATTACAATGCAAGTAATTACCGTTGGTGACAAATCAAAAAAAGAAGAAAAAAAAGAAAGGAAAATTGTTAAACTGTCAAAAAAAAGGAAAAAAAAATAAGAAAAAAATAATAATTATTTTAAACAGGTGGGATCCACTTTTCAGTGGATCTCACCAGTTTTGGTGCGCTGCACGTCTGTGAAGCGCACAAGAGCTTTATCCACGTGGATCAATAACCTCGGTATTAACTGAGCGTTATTAATGCTCTACTAATCACGTTTGAGTGAACTTACCAAGGATCCACCATGGAAAACTTGTTCATGTGGAAACAGGTAAGGGATTTTTGACAGTGGTTTTCCAAGTTGTATCAGTTCAAAATGAAGCAGCTGCTGCATTTCACATGTTCCTTACTTTTCTGAGTATGCTTTTTAATTGGGGTGGGACGGGATACACTTAGATCCAGTAAGCAACTTAAATATATGTCAGTCACAATCTGATGGGATCCCAGAAATGCAATTCTAGAATAATAGAAATGATGAGTAATAACCGAATGAATTTTATTGAATATGGGGAGCAAGACAACAATGATGAGCAACGAACAGAAATCAATAAACCAGTAGCATGAGGCTACCACTCTCTAAGTAGCTTAAGGCTACCAATCTCCCAAGACAAAGGCAGAAAACCAGCACTCAATATTATTGTTGACTGCCCTTCCCATTCCTCTCTTATCCCTTTTATACTACTAATTCTATAACAACTATCCCAGCTCAACCATTCTAGGATACTCCTTAACTAAACACATATTAATAACTACAAAACTAGTATTTATTCAACTTTGTCTCGTTACCTATCATTCCTTCCCCCTTAAAAATCACCTTGTCCTCAAGGTGGGTCCCAAACAACCCTTGGGTTCCCAACACAGGACTGTTCTTGCTCACTCTCTAATGCATCAGCTCCTTTTCGGCAATCATTAAAAATTTCTCGCAGCAAAAGTGCATATAGATCCACCTCATCCCAGTTAGCAAAACGACTCTCCTTTTGGCTACTAAATACACACCTGAAAGCAGTTGGGTAATCTCTTCGCAAAACCGAGTGAATTAGCAGCTAGGATGGAACATCCACCTTCAACCACAATATGTCCCGCTATCTCCGGCCAGGAACCCAATGAATCAACAATAGGGACACAATAAATCTGAATGCCTTTAGCGTACCCTGCGGCTCCCAAAGAATCTCCCAAATTTTGTTGATACTCATCTAACCCCTGACTAAGAAGAGACCATGTACTGTAGACAGAATAATGACCTTCAAAACCCAAAATAATTGCTTCGGTGTCCACAGTAAAATCGATGTCTCTTGTACTTCTCTTCCCTATTGGTTGTAAAAGGAACTTCAACATGACATTGTCCTGAGGGCACACATGCAAGGCTTGTCCAACTATCTCAATAGATCTCTCTGCATCTCCTGCCTGGCTACTATCCACTCCATCCGCCGTGACTCTGTACATGCTCCTTCTTTTTCACTTGCAATATCAAGAGAAGCAACATCCCCGAATTCACCACCCACAATTGAAAGGTCACCGAAGCGAATAAACCTATACTCTTCATGCTGGACGGCATGGCGTTGGCGAGAAGGAGTGCCTTGGGTGACGGTGTGATCAACAAAAAAGAGGAACAAAAAAATATACCCCAAATATGCCAATTAAAATTCGTCGGTACCCGGTGTTGACAAGTAGAAAAGAATTTGACCCACTCCTGGTAAAACCTTGTGCCAGATCTTTTTTGTTCCATAAAGCCCATTTGTAAAGAATTGTTTGTAACATGCCACCATTCTCCCAAACTTTTCTACCATCTGATCCAGTTGGGTAAAACTAGAATCCATTGGCAGCCCAAATTCAATTGTTTTCCCAACCCAATTAAAATACCTGGATCAAATAAAACCCATGCCAAGCCCACACGCCATTTAATGCAATTTTTAACTTGAGCCCAACCATTAGCCCTAACTGTAGCAGCAACCAAACATCCCTTCTTGATGTCGTCAATCTTCCTTGCCAAAAGCGTCGCCGCCACACACTCAAACCTCACACTGTCCTCCGCCCTCCATGGATCTGCAAGCTCTCCAACAAACACCTCAACTCTCTCATCACTCGCTACTAATGAATCGACTTCATCTCCTTCGAAAATCGCAGCCTCCTCTTAGCGTCCCGACATGAAGAACAGTGAGTCAGCTCCCACTTCATCCATCCCCTCAACCTCCAATCCGTTGTCAGCCAAAAGGAATGAATCGGATCCTTCTCCCTCCAATGGTTGTTCCTCTGCTCCCGAATCTCCCTCTGAAACTGCCTAGTTCCCGGCTCCAACCAAAACTAGCAAATCTCTTTGTTGGAATTCGCAGCTACTTAATGATATTCATAAGCATTCTACGCAATGAAAATAACAAAAATTTTTAAGCCTTGAATTCTTTCAAAGACCCATGCACATTAGCATATATGATTAGGGTTAGAAGATATACTTTAGATCCAATGTTCGAAAGTTTGGTCGTGTGAGATATTGGTGTAGTTTTTAGTATTAAAACTCGAACCATCCTTTATTTCTCACGTTGCCTTTGTGCAAACGTGTCTAGAGGTATTCACACACAAGAACTTACATTGGATCTATAAAGTATACTAGCACCCTTTCAGAATCTTTATTTTAAAGCTCACAAAATAATTTTATCTCTTTGAATGTGACACTCTTAATTTCGGTTTTGCCTTGGAATGAATAAAATTGCAAGGAGTACATCCTATTTATAGGCATATAAGGAGACCTAAATAAGTGCACAATAGAGCCAAAATTTTCCTCTCTTTGTCCTCCAAGAATTCAACATCTTCCTAATCTAGAAGAAGTGTGTCAAATTTCCAATCATAGTCTCACTAGGTGTTCTTTCTTGTCCCACAAGAATTAAACACTTCCTAATTAAACTTGTCACACACAAATTAGAGTTTTATTTCCCTTGTCATACAAGAATAAAAACTCATAATTAGTCATGGACTCCTAATTAATTTGTTCATGTGCCAAAAATTCTCCTTGTTTTACAAGGATAAAAACTCCTAAAAAATAAGAGATGTGGTGTGTGTGCCAAATTCTTCCTTCACTAATTTGGATAAGCGTGCTGAATTTTTTCTCTCCTAATTTAGATTGGATTGTGCCAAATTTCACATGAATTTTTTATTAATGTTATTGAACTTTTAATATAAATCACCAATTATGATTGCAAAGCTGGATCTGTGACAAGCAGTCGAACTTGATTTAATTTCTTCATTTGTTGCAATGCCACCTTCAGATTTGCGTTGATTTCTGCGAGGTTTTCTAGGGCAACAACCCGATATTCCAAATTCATTGTTGATGGCAGGAGCGTATTGCTCTGATACCAAATTGATAAGATTCAGAAATGCAATTCTAGAATAATAGAAATGATGACTGATAACCGAATGAATTTTATTGAATATGGCGAGCAAGACAACAATGATCAGTAACAAACAGAAATCAATAAACCAGTAGCTTGAGGCTACCACTCTCTAAGAAGTTTAAGGCTACCAATCTCTCAAGCCAAAGGCCAAAAACCAACGCTCAATATTAATTTTTGACTGCCCTTCCCATTCCTCTTTACCCCTTTTATACTACTAATTCTATAACAACTATACCAGCTCAACTATTCTAGAATACTCCTTAACTAAATACATATTAATAACTACTAAACTAGTATTTATTCAACTCTGTCTCGTTACCTATCACAATCCTTCCAGAAGCATTTGCGATTGGTTTGGTATGAGTAAGCATAGCAATCAATTGCTGCTGACTGCTATATATGCTTTTTTTTTATTTAGTTATATATGCATTTAAGAAAACCCAAATGGGCATTTTAAATACTAAAGAAAAGCTAAATTAAATGGCCATTTTAATTGCTCATCAACATCCATGTGGGTGTGTTTAGTACGGCACTTCCTTGGAAGAAGCAGGGTCATGGACGGTGGCAGCAAGATTTTGTTGCGCACCTGCATGCATGCATGCATCATCATCATCATCATCTTAAAACAAATTCTGCTGTCGTTTTGCCGCTTAAGGGGATGGTAGTTTAATTTGGCGACACCACCTAACTTTTGATAAAACCTGCAATCATTTTACATTGCAGAATGCAGACCGTCTAGAAGAGTAGTCACAACCATTCATGTATCTTTTGTCTTTCTCCTCTCTTTTCCCATAACATTCTGAAGCTTCTAACTGAGATAAATTTAATACTTTTAATTGAGATAAAAATAACATCAACAAAATATATGCTTCAAAAATTTAGTTCCCAACACATCAAACCTATTTAATGGAGTAAAATCATCAAACAAAAAGGCAGTAGATTTAAGAACATATTACCATCAATGACATTGAGTCTTGATAATAAAAAAATCATGAGATTGAGATGTAATGTGGTAGGAAAGGAAATAAAAAGGACTCGCCAATCCATCACGGATAAAACTATTGATAGTGGCGTGTTTTGGTACAAACTAAGTTCGCAAGTTTGAATCTTTCGAGCAACGCCTCTTTCTAATATTAGAACTTACTTACGGTGTGATGTTGGGTCTTTCCATAAGTCCGGATGAAGTGGGAGCCCGGACGATGGGACCCTAGGCTAGTTCTCTCTGGATTTATCTTGCTTGGTGTGTTACTCGCCGAATTGCCAAATTCAATTGGTGTGTTGTTCAATAAATCACTGAATAGATGGTTTCTTGCCATAAAAAGAAAACCACCGACTAGAGTTGGGTCCAAATTTGCCTCATTGGTATACTGAAACTCATGAGCCGAGGTCCGACAATGTGAGCGAGTGACGTTTAAAAACAAAAAACGGTCCAGTCAAACATATAGTAGTATATAAGATGAACGGCACAAGATCACTCCTCTCTCTCTCTACCAGTGAACGTAGTCACGTTTCCACAAGTAGTAGACGTGTCATTGCCCTCTTTGATTGTCTCCTCTCTCTCTCTCTCTTACTTCTCCAGGTAATTTTAACATATCCCGATTGGGATTTTGCCCGCATCAACAATTCTTCCGTCTTTCCCTACCTCTTCTCTCTCCCCGATCTAATTTCATGGTAATTTTCTTCTTCTACTACTATCTTCCTAGGGTTTTCTCCTTTGCTCCATGCTTCAAATTTGACACTTTTGACCGTTCATGGTGTTATAGAAGCAGTTTTTAGAAATTTTCTGTCTTTTTTTTGGATTTGTAATTAATTTTTGTGTTATATCTGTTTCTGGGTTCCTGATATAATGCCATATAGACTAACCTTTTCAATTAAAATTGTCAATCTCTTTGTGGTCTGATTAAAAAGCATGCATCTTTGAGTTGTATTCCTTGTGGGCACATATCTGTAGAGTTTATCTATTTGCCTATTGATTAGTAAAAGTTGAAGGCTTTCGAATTCAATCTGCGCTTTGTTGAGTTTATGATTGGTTCTTTTTGAACTGTCAAACGTCATTGATGTTGCATGCGGAAGGCAACACTGGAAGAATTTGGTCTGGTTCGATTTCTGTTGTAAATAATCATTAATTTTTCAATTCATACAAGCAGGTCATGGCTGGGACGAGACTGATAGCAGTTTGCCAGTTGGGTGGTGAATTTACGACGGATAAAGATGGTACTTTGTCATACAGTGGCGGTGATGCCCATGCTATTGATATTGATGACCACATGAAGTTCATTGACTTCAAGATGGAAGTGGCTGAAATGTTTAGTTGTAATGTCAACACAATGTCTCTCAAATACTTTCTCCCGGGAAACAAAAGAACTCTTATCACAATCTCCAATGATAAAGACCTCAAGGGGGATGATAAAATTTCATGCGGATTCTATTACCACTGACATTTACGTGATCATGGAAGACGTTCTTCTTCCTGATGTATCTAACTTCCCTGCCAGTAGGTAGTCTTCTTGTTGTCTTAGCTGTACTTGAATTGCTGTTTGTGGATAAATTGGTCTAACTTTGTGTATTTTTGGTTTTGTAGATCAAGCAGAACAACTTTGTCTGAAGCAGTGCCTCCCATAGAAGCACCTCTCCCAGATGTTGTGGATGATACAACCCAACCTGATATAGGAATTGCTGCGCCTCTTGATATAGTTGATACCAACCAAGTTGATGTTCATATTGATGATGCCCAAATTGAGTTACCTCGTGACATTTCGCCCATTCTTCCACTCATTGCTTACAGTGAGGAGAAGAATGCTAAAGGTGCACAGCAGTGGCAGGATACTATTACTGGGGTGGGTCAAAGGTTTAGCAGTGTCCATGAGTTTCGTGAATCCTTGCGGAAATATGCCATAGCACATCAGTTTGCATTCAGGTACAATAAGAATGACAGTCACCGTGTAACCGTTAAATGCAAAGCAGAAGGTCGTCCCTGGAGAATTCATGCATCAAGGTTGTCAACTACTCAACTAATTTGCATTAAGAAAATGAATCCAACTCACACATGCGAAGGGTCTGTGCTGACAACAGGCCATCAGGCAACTCGGGGCTGGGTCGCTAGTATCATCAAGGAAAAGTTGAAAGTTCACCCAAATTACAAGCCCAAGGATATTGTCAATGACATCAAACAAGAGTATGGAATCCAATTAAACTATTTTCAGGCCTGGCGCGGGAAAGAAATTGCCAAGGAGCAGCTTCAGGGTTCATACAAGGAAGCATATAATCAGTTGCCCTTGTTCTGTGAGAAGATAATGGAGACTAACCCAGGTAGTCTAGCTACTTTCACAACCAAGGAAGACTCGAGTTTTCAACGCCTATTTGTCTCGTTTCATGCTTCGTTGTATGGTTTTCTACAAGGTTGTAGGCCTTTACTTTTCCTTGACAGCATAGCATTGAAATCAAAGTATCAGGGGACATTGTTGGCTGCAACTGCTGCTGATGGTGATGACGGTGTGTTTCCTGTTGCATTTGCTGTGGTGGATGCAGAAAGTGATGATAATTGGCATTGGTTTTTGCTGCAACTGAATACTGCGTTATCAACATCTTGTCCAATAACGTTTGTTGCAGATGAGCAGAAGGGTTTAAAAGAAGGTATTGCTGAGATATTCAAGGGGTCATACCACAGTTACTGTCTACAATCCTTGACTGAGCAACTTTTTCGAGATTTGAAAGGGCAGTTTTCTCATGAAGTCAAGAAACTCATAGTTGAGGATTTTTACACTGCTGCATATGCTTCTAGGCATGAGATGTTTCAAAGATGTATTGAGAGCATTAAAAGTATTTCGCTTGAAGCTTACAATTGGATCATTCAGAGTGATCCCCAAAATTGGGCCAATGCATTTTTCCAGGGTGCAAGATATAATCACATGACATCAAACTTTGGCGAGTTGTTCTATGGTTGGGTGTCAGATGCTGATGAATTGCCAATAACTCAAATGGTAGATGTCATTCGCGATAGGATTATGGAGCTGATTTGCACACGGCGGGCAGATTCAGATAGGTGGCTGACAAGATTAACACCCTCTATGGAGGAAAAGCTAGAAAAGGAGAGTTTGAAAGTCCGTTCCCTTCAGGTGTTACTGTCTGCCGGAAGCACATTTGAGGTTCGTGGTGAATCATTTGAAATGGTTGATATTGACCACTGGGATTGCAGCTGCAAAGGGTGGCAGCTTACTGGTTTGCCTTGCTGCCATGCTGTTGCTGTCATCAGTTGTCTTGGGAGGAGTCCATATGACTATTGTTCTAGATTTTTAACGACTGATAGCTACAGATTAACATATTCACAGTCAGTTCACCCTATACCAAATGTGGATAGGCCTGTGGAGAAAGATCCTT
>CAODLS013319324.1:0-17877 GCA_948243855.1 Flueggea neowawraea | reverse complement strand
TTTCGACCATTTCTTCAATGCCTTCATGGAAACATGCCTATGTTTCTTCCTATATTCCCTCAAATTCCCCGAAGTACAAACTTCAGTTATGAAGTTCAAGGTGTTATTCTTCTGGTCTCGCCACACATTGTACAACGAAATTATGTTCTTGTTCGCTAAACTTCTTAACAATCTAACCTCGGAATAAAGCCTATCGATCATTGTCGGGTCGTTGCTGAAATTTCTTAGTTTAACTTGGTTCTAAGCAACTTCAATTCCTTCTTCTTGATCGAAGGCGCGGTATACTTTTTTTACCGCACCTGAACCTAGTACTTCGTTGTAACGACCGTACCTCCCGGTCGGATTAACCTCGACGAATGGTTCCGAATCCTTGTCGGATGGATCTGGATTTACACTAGGCATCTGCAAGAAAATTAAGCAGAAAAATTAACGAATACATTATAGTGGAATGAACATATATAGAGTAGTTTCTTGAAGTCAAAGCAATATATAATGATCATATGAATTGAAGTCTTAAAAGTGATCTCCGAAAACGATTGTTAAAGTCTTAAAACATCAGAAAAGAAAAATCAAGAAAGAATAATTTTGTTGTAGCAAACTCAATTCTTCACCAACAAAACAGATCGACCAAAAACACAAAACTTGATAATCACACGACCTTTCTCAAGTCATTATGCATTTTGAAGAATCATATCAAAGCTAAAAAGCTAAAATCTTTAAGTTCAAACGATTCAAGTATATAAAACCTCTGATTAACTTTCCAATTAAGGGCAAAACAAGCAAAACGCATGAAAGGAAAAGAAAAATAAAGGATTAATGCTTACCATGAACAAGAAGAACAATCCAACAAAGAGCTAATTAAGCTCCTGTTGATTGAGGAAGAGAGAGCACGAGAGACTTTTATTTGAAAAAAAATTAAAAACCAAAAAAATAGTGTGAGAAAAAGAAGAGTATGGAAAAGCAAAAGGTCTAAAGAGAATGGTATATAAATGAGGCGGGGTAGGTTTAACGTTAATGGCAATCATAATTAAAAATATTAGGGTTAGTTCGAACACAAATAGTCAACTGGTTGATTAGTTTGATTTGGAAATTTTGATCGTTTTAGATTTGAATTTCCATGTATTTTTGATTCTTTTTGGAGTTTTATTTACGGTAGTTATTTTGTTTCCTAGTAAAGATTTATTTATACATTAATTATCCAACTACCCGATTTTTTTCCTAATCATAAGGTATCCATCTCCATGTGCATTTTACGATCAGTGTCTGCTTCTCTTTGCTCTGGGAGACATTGGAGTTGGCCAAACAAACATTACATTTTGAGAATTTTGAACCTAAATGCAAATTTTTAAAACCTTAAAATTGTTCTCGATTGAGCTACCCCTTTAGATTAGCTTGATCATTTTTTGCCGAGTGAAATCAGCGGCACCTAACACACGAACTTACGTATTACAATGACAAGCTATTTTAATTAGCAAAAGAATACATTTGTTTCCATAATCCTTTAAAATCCACTATTTAGATGCCAATTTTAACTTGGATTCAGATTGAAATCGGTTCAATCCTAATTTTTTTTTACCGTCATCATGTCTAATTGTAATCAGAGGTCACAAGATCAAAATTTTATGCACACAAAGTAATTTATATCAATTATCAAGTGTACATGAAGTAAATAAAAAATCTTAATATATAGGTATTAATAAACGAATTGCTTAATCCATTACAATATTTAAAGAAACTAATTATTTTTTAAGTACTCAAAGATTACAAAAATAAAACATTTTGCTAGTCGGAAATATATTTCAGGTTAATGGCCATTGGCCAGTGGTTATTGCTTTAGAGCTCATGTTATGCCGTGCTTGCAGGAATTTTATTGTCTCATGTCTCCTCCATTTGCTTGCATTGCTGTGATGGAACCCAATAAAGTTGTGTTTCTGCCACCTGGTTATTTTCAATCTGAATCGTACATTTCATTTTGTGGGTCCAAATTGATATGACGTGGACGGTGTAGATGTGCTGGATTCCATTAAGGTAGTCTGGCGCAGGTCAAAGTCCAAACACAGCTGGAGCTTGAAGTATATATGCTTGACTTGCATGCAAATTTTTGTTTCCTCATATGGAGTCACAATGTTATATAGGCTACCGATTCTTAATTGGTTATATTTATATGTAAAAAATTATATGAATCGGATAAAAGGTCAATTCTCCAACCAAACGGCTAAAAAGATTTAAGTACATTATGGAAAAATTAATTATGTTTTTTATTTTTCCTTCACGATAAAGAATATATATATGATAATTTTGTTCATTGCGGTTTTATTTGATTTAGATTTTAAGTCCATACGATTTTGTTTTAAAATAAAGTCTAAATAAGTTATAAAAGAATATACTTATAAATAATTTTTAGTCTCATTTTAGTTGAATCATGCCACACAAAGAAACATATTCAATGATAATCCAAAATCGACCAAAGTATAACGAAAGAAAGATGTTGGGATCCAATTAATTAGTTAGCTGTGTAGGCTGGCATTCTATGCATTCGCAAACGACATTTTCTTGTGAGATAATGCCTAGGATGTTGGTTCTACACATTATGGATACATGGAGAAACATGTGATTTATTAGAAGCTGTATTTTCGGTCCTTTAAGCCATAACATATTTATTATATATTGTTTTTTCAATCAAACGAATTAATATATGTTGCTATACGTACATATATATGGTAGACATGTGAATTATATGGGGCGTGCATGTGAAATCATCAATGGTTTCATGAACCTTTTTAATCTATATATATGTCGAAATTAAGTGCTAAAAGAATTATACTTTACTACAAAAATAGTTATACTTTCTTAACGTTTCTTTGCTACAAACAAAGCACTATATGTTGAGTTTGGATAATTCAGTTGGTAAACGCTAACTTTTAAGACTATAAGGCCTTGGATTCAAGACATTCGTGTAGGATTTTCTAAGATTTTTTCGGACATGGAGATAGGTCTCCCCTTTGTAAGACTTATAATCTATGATCTATTAAACAAAGCATTATATGTTATATGGGTTTATCTATTTTTGTTTTTCCAATGGGGTTGAAAATGTTTTGATCTTGAATCAAATTTAACTTAATTATACCATGAGATCTATTGTATTAGCCTATAAGAAAAAAGATTTTCGGAGATGTTTATTAGAAATTCCATGACGAAGAAGTGTATACTGTTGTAAAATGATTATTGGGTCGTCACATTGTGCTAGTGTCTTATAAGCGACACTGGTAATTTTTATAGTAGTAATATAATTACAGAGAGTATATAATTACTGCATAAGATGATTGAAATGAGTTTTATTTTTGTCTGCCTTAATGTTATATGTAATCTTATGTGACATATAAATGGCATAAAATAATTATGATACGTGTAATATGAATTGTCATCTATATATATAAGTCAACATAATCAGTAAAATTTAAGAACTAATTTTTCACCTGAGACTGTTATATAAGCCAACATAATCAGTAAAATTTAGGAATTAATTTTCACCTGAGACTGTTAAGAAGTTTCCGAATGCCTAATCTATGTAGTAGAATCAAATTGCATATACGATTACTTCTAATAATTCGCGTGTTGAATTTTCAAAATGAAATGGAACATTGTCAACCAAAATTGTTTATGATGATATCGTATGAGGTATATTTCTGTAAAAAGTGTTTCTTCTCAGAATCACTGAATTCAGGCATGACAAAAGACCAGTTCAAGCTCAATCTCTTTGAAATTTGACCTAGCAAAAACTCGTTCATTTTAAGTTGAATTCGAAGTTAATTAGTTTTGAGAGAGACATAGCTTGTTATTACGACTTCCAAAACCTAATTTCTAAACATAATCAGATATTGAGAAACACATTAAATGAAGATATAGGCAAGGCCGATCAAATAAAAAAATTAATTAAAAATCCAACAACTAATTAGGGAAGGTGGTAGTCTAGTAGATAAAACGCATCCTAAATCTTGTGGTAATTCAAAATTCGAGCCTAAGAGGGGGTAATTGGAGATATTTATGCCTTAGTTTAGGATGATTTGGGGTCATTGGTTCAATCTTTTTTCAGTAAGACTTATTAGTAGTTAAATTATGGTGATGAGACTTAATTTACACTAAATTCAATGACCAATAAAACCCATACAAGAAAAACTCATATTGTCACACCCAACAAAAAACAAATTAACATCGGTCGCCATCCTCTAGACTTCTCTCTTTTTCATCGATCGAAATTAGAAACGATTGCTATTCATATTCAAAACAAAACTAATGTAACACATAGAAAGAAAATCATCTTCAAACTCTTTCTATGTTGAGGTTCAAGAATACTAGATCGAATATGCTGGTTGGATAGCAACAATGATTTTCCTTTTAAAAATAAAGGAAAAATGCATTAATTATCCATAACAGTGTTCATAAACCACAAACCCACTTGCTATTGCCCTCTTAAGAGGTATCAAGCTTAGCTAGAAGGAACAATACAGCTTGGCCTACCAGTTTAACGTGGCCACAGCATGCAAGAACCACTACTATATGCCACTTTCTGTAGAGCAAAACCAAAAGCACAAAGCAAAAATCGGTGGCTTATTAACTTGACGGATACTCTCGTGAGAAACCCATGTGCACTCAATATTCATCATCCCCAGACCTCTTCCTTTCTTTTTTTTTTTTCTTTCTTAAAAAGACATTGGAGTTCATTACGTACATATGAAATGGAATATTGCCATTTTTTTTAATTTCTCATTTTTATCAATTAATTCCAACAAAAAAAAACTCTCATTGATGCTGGAGGTCGAGGATTTGATTTACAGTGAGAGAAAAAATGACTTATAAAATAAGAATTCCAACCAAAAAATTATGTATAAGAACTGGGCCACTGAACTCAAGGATGTGCTTGGTATAAATAAATTATATTAAATTTTATATAATTCATTTGTAAATGATAATTCTCATGTTTGGTATGACTTTTTAAAATATAGAAATTATTCATTTTCCAATGAAGAAGTTCACTTTAGTTGTATTTTGTTCATTTGCAAATCTTATTAAAAGAGATATAATTTGTAAATGAATTCTACACCTCTTTTATTAAGACAAGATTACCTTCCACATCACACTCTCATTCCGTCACTTGTCTTAAATATTAGTGCTAAGGCTATTTTAGTATATGAAAGCCAAATAATTATAAATCATCACTTGTTTCAAACACAACATTCATTTGTAAATGAAAAATTCAATAAATATACCAACTATATTATTTCATTTCCAAATTCAAATACTCCTAATTTTTATTTTATTTCATTTATAAACAAAATGAAATTAAAATTCATTTGATACCAAACACTATTCAAATTGTGCTAATTACACAATATGCCATATTTAATCTACGATTTTTTAATTTTGGCATCTTAAGTTTTATAATTATATGAATAACACATTTTAAACTTTAGGATTAAAAATACCACCTCTTCAAACTCAACTTTTAAAAATGTCACATTAATTTTCATATAAATTTTAATTTTTCATTTTATTTTCTCAACTTTTTCTCTCTCTTCAGTTTCTCTCTTTTTCTCTATCTTCTCCTCTCCAAGCCTCGTCGCACTTCCTCTCCTCTCTTCTCTCCTTCGACTGCCTCTCTCAAACTCTACCACCTCTCTTCTCTCTCCTCCTCTCAAACCCTAGCTGCCCTTCCTCTTCTCTTTCTCTCTTCGATCTCGTCGGCTATCTCTCGTTCGTCACTCCTCATCGTCGCTTGTCGCTTGCGGAAGAAAGAGGTTGTCGACGGAGATCTAGCGAGTTTTTCTTCTATCGGAGGGGACATCGACGACGTTCACCAGTTGGTAGAGCAACTTGGGAGGCAGCGTGCTTGGGGCGACAACTAGGGTTAAAACTCTAAGTATTGCTTTTGTTTTTTTTTGGTTAAATTGTTGTTTAGTCTCTACTTTTCAAAAAAAATATTTAGAATTCCTTAATCACAGATTCTGTTTTGTTATTGGAATTAAGTCCCTTGTGTTCTGGGATTTTTTTATGAACTTTGCTATTTTTTTATGTATTGTTATTTTTCATGAACTTGTATATATCATTGTGAACCGTTATGAATCATTGTAAAAATTGTCTAAAAAATTCATTTTAACATTTTGTTTAAAAGAAACATTGTTTTTTTTTCAAAATGGTTTAGAACCATGTACAATATGATGTACACAATTTTGTGAACCATTGTGAAAGTTAAAACCGACCCTGAAAAAAATTATTTTTTTAGGAAAAGTTCATTTAAAATTTTTAAAATAATAATTAAAAATCCATTTAGACTTTTCAAAAAATATGAATTGTATGAACTAATGTGAACCGTTTAAAATATGAATTGTGTGAACAAAAAAAACTATCACGTGAACTATTGCGAAACAAAAAAAATTGCTAAATTCGTTGAAATTTTTTAACAACATAATATAAAAAATTATTTAGACATTTTTTGAAAATATGAACTGTGTGCTCCATTATGAACTATTGTGAACCTAAAAACGTAATCTAGATTGAAATTTTTTTTAAGAAAAAAATTCAATTTCTTGTAGAAAAGTCAATTTCTTGTGAGTTTTCAAAAAAATAGCATTTTTGATTTGTAATAACTTAAAGTTACATTTTTAATACTTAAAAACTTGACATATTATTTTTAATAAGTGGCATTTTTTGAAGCTTTAATCATGTAATTTCCCATGCAAATTAGCAACTTCTTTCAGATTCACATTGTAAATGGGTTTAAGCTTTGATAAATAATAGTGCCCAATAAGAGGGGCTACTTAGGATGGCTTCGAGCTTCAAAGCCCAATCCCTCCAATCCAAGCCCAAACGACATGTAGCATACTTTCAAATTAAATGTAACGACAGATCGGTCGTCCTCGTCCACAGGAGTGATATTTAGTCAAGCGACGACGATTTGTCGCTCCGATTCATCATCTTCTTTGAACCGATACCGGCGGTACGAACAACATTCCTAGACCACAACAAGGCGCATCATCAAAATCAAAACCTTCAAATCTTCCTCTTAGGTTTAAGGTTTCAATTCAAGAATTAAAGAAAACCGTTTAATTATCATCACCACCACCAATGTCAACCCTAAAAGACCCACCACAGCCACAAGAAATCACATTAGAAGCCATAGATGCTGCGTTGAAACAAGTAGACACCAAGAAACAATCCCTCAAAAAAGCCTTCGAAGACCTCCAAGCTCACTCCTTTCTCTCTCTTCCCTCTCTCTCATGGTCCCACCTCGACTCCCACTTCTCCTCCCTCTACTCCCGCCTCTCCCACCGCTTCAACCTCCTCCAAAACTCCCTCCAACGTGAACCCAAAATTACCCGACCCGACTCCGACCTCAATTCTGAGGGCGACCCATTTTGTAATGACCCGCCCGGTAGTCAGAACCGGGGTGTTTCTGTCGAGACTCGGTCAAAGTCTGCGGTTTTGGAGGATCCCTCGACCAGTTGTGGGCGAGTTGATGATGACTCGGAGTTGGTGAAGCTTTGTAAGAAGATGGATGGGAAGGGGTTGAGGGAATATGTGAGCGAGTGTGGGAAGGAAAGAGCGGCTTTGGTGCATGGAGAGCTTGTGGGAGCAATGCGGCTTGCTCCTGACCCGGGGGCTTTGGTTTTGGAGGCAATGGAAGGGTTTTATTGGGGTAATTCTAACCGGAAAGGCGATAAAGACAATGACTTGTTTCGATTGAGGAAGAGTTGCTTGGAGTTGTTGGAGGTGTTGGTGGAGATTAAGCCAAGTTTGGGTGGTGCGGTGAGGGAGAGAGCTAAAACATTGGCGTTGGAGTGGAAAGGGAAGGCAAGTTTGAAAGGAGAGAATACTTCTGAGGCGTTAGGATTATTGAATTTGGTGGTGGCTTATGGGTTAGAGAGGGAGTTTGATGCAGGGGAGTTTAGGGATTACCTTTATGTTGTTGCTAGGTTTAAGCAAGCTCCTGCATTGTGTAAAGCTATTAAATTAGGAGAAAAAACTGCTGGTAAGATTGTTTTACTTCATATTCGAATTTGATGATTTCTTTTTTTTGTGTCTTTCTTAATGTCATTTGTTTGTCATTAGTAATTGTGCACCTTTTAAGTGTTTTTTAGTCGATGACAATCGACATTGGTTATGTTACCTTTGTTGTAGTATGGTTACATAGCATGAGTATCAAGCCTCTTGAACCAAACTTATTTTGACCATAGATTCTACAAAGATTGTTTCAAGATAAATTTCTTTTGTATTATTCATAGATGTTATGAGGAAAACCTTTTCCTGGAAAGGATATGAGAGCAACCAGAGAAGAAATGGAAAAGTATTGCGAGAAATGGGAACAATGAGGTCGATATGAAAAGAGAGGGTTTTGGCATTGAATGAATATGCTTAAGGGTATTGACACATGCATTTGTTTTGAAGAGAGACTGTGATACTCAAAGTTTGAATAGGACATGCTAAAAACAATATAATGGAAAGTTTTAATTGAAATTATATGCCAAAATTTGCAGCTTTTATTGGATAGAAAAAATCAAAATCATATTATATTTCGTATCCTAATGTTAAATTTTCTTGTTTATTTCACAGAACTAATTCAAAAACTTATAGACAATGGTAAACGCCTTTTGGCTGTCAAATTTATTTATGAATGTGGGATGACTGAGAAGTTCCCGCCAGTTCCCCTCTTGAGAGCTCACCAGAAGGAATGCAAGAAGTTTTCGAATAAAGTTTGCAATGATGGAAAGAGCACTGCTAAGCAACAGGTAATCTTGTGTTGAATTATTTCAGAGTCTTTTAGCATTTGGGGTCAAATCTCTCTACATGATGTGGTTTTCTTGCAGATTGAGGCTGTATCAAGAGAAGTTAACGCGTTGAGATCAGTAATTCGAGTGATTGATGAGCACAAACTTGAATCTGAGTATCCGAAGGTGGACCTTGAGAAGCGTCTAGAGATTCTAGAAAATCAGAAGACAGACAAGAAAAACTCCACACCATCATCTGACAACAAACCTCAACCACAGCAACACAAAATGCAACCAAAGAAGCAACAGCAGTCAAAGCAGCAACAGCAACAACAGTCAAAGCAGCAGCAGCAGCAACCGAAGAAGCAGAAGCAGAAGCCCCAGCAACAGCCAAATGGAAACAAGCGTGCTCGAGTAGCAGTATCTAGTGTTCCCGCGCAGGTTCCAACTAGTATAACTGGTTCCAGTTCAATCATGCACCCATTTCGACAATCTTCACAACTACCAGCTGCGCCATATGGGTTGGTAGGTTCTACTGCTGCAGCTGCACCTTATGCAGGTCCGTCAGTTGCACCTTACGCAGGTCTGTCAGTTGCACCTTATGCAGTTCCATCAGTTGCACCTTATGGTTTGGCTGGACCTGCTATGGGCTTCTACGGGAACCCAAACCCTGTTCCTGTGGCCCATGCTCATCCATACACTCAGGAATCATATGTTCCATCTGGCGTTTATGATGGATCTGCTGGTTACAGTGCATATGGTTTGCCACAGTAATACCATCCAGCTTACTATCCTCAGTAGTTCTTTTTACTATCTGTGGTAGGATAACCTTATGGATGCTCATCATTCATAACTTTTCTCTGACCACTTAATATTGGTCATCCGAAAGAAGATTTTGCTCTTTTGATTGCCACGAATTTGGTATAAAGACTTAACTTTTACGTTCAGATTTGTTGATGTTGGCACAGCTTGAAGTGTCATTTTGTTAATCAAGGAGAAACGTAGAAACTAGACAAGTAGTCATTTAGATGTTCTCATGCTATAATTATCTGTGCTGTTTACTTTCTTTTCTTCTATTTTTTTTTTCTCTGTCGGTGACATGTGAAACTGAAAATTCTTTATTTTCAAGCCTGAAATGTTTTTTTGTTATTTTTAAGATCTCACAAGTCAGGATATTTATTATTTTTAGTTCTCCGACATTGTTTTAATACATGTCTGGCAGGTTTTTTGTGGTCCTTTAGAAAATCCTTGATCTGGGGCTACATCAAAAAGTAGCTCTTCTCTTCCTTGTAATTTTTTTCCCACCATCTCTGATAAGGTTGGAGTCTTATGGCCTAATAGCTCCAAGTTGAATCTTATATGAAACAATGCAATGTCTCTTTCAACCAACCTTTTTTTTATCATCAGCCTTATTTATCTTCATATATTGATGTTGCAGTATTATGGCAGTTGCCATTCCAGTTCCCACAGGGGTATATTGAGCATTCAAAGAATGGTTCAGTTTTAAGTATGTTAACATTGGATGCACTTTACCTGTCCAACGATAGGGGTTTGAATCTCATAGAAAGTACTTGTTGAGTTGTTGGAGAGGAGAAAACTGTTAATGCTCTAATCTATATGAGTCTGCCCTTGGAAATTTATTTGTGCATCAACAGAATAGGGATAAGAACCATTTTTGGCTGCTGGTCCTTTTATTTTCAAAAATTTTAGCACACATAATTGGTTTCACCTCTGATGAATAGAAATCCTAATTGGCCTCTTATTGTTCTTATCTTGCATGACATCTTTATAATGAAACATTTGATTGCTATTGAAATGTGAGTGATTTGCATTTGCAAATATCTCCCTTTTGCATTTAGTTTTCTCATCCTTTGGAGCTCTTCTGAATCTCATGCAAATTGAGTTTCATCAAGCTTTGCCATTATGTTACTTCAATAGCTCTGCTGCACCTGCTCATATGACACTGCATTTTGTGCCATTGATTGTTGAAATGGGTTGTTGCCATGAATTGGAACTACTAATTCATTCAGGAGAACTTTGCATTAGTTTATTTTATCGGCATTTAAATTTATTTAGACACACATGCACGTGCATGCTTATATACACATAGGATTAAATTCTTGTACTCTGAGTAAAGCTGTGTAATTCTGTATTAAGAATCTTGCAAGCATAATTCTAAGGATTACATATATATATGTAGAGAAATGGGGACCCATTAATACTCTTCTTATGTTAATGGTTTGGCAGAATCGGATTTATAAGGATCATAATCCACTGGTTTTTGGCTGTCTTTTGCTCATCATTGTCAATCTTGTAAACGTGTTATAATACTGAAATTTTCTCCTGTTGTTGCTCATGGCCTCATTAATTGTGTCATGTTGGGGGTCTGTCCCAGAAAGTAACATGGCCAGTACTGGTCCAACTCTCTCAGATGGTTATTCTGGTATCTGAACGTCTCTGGAAGTACAGAAGCTTGGCAACACTTACTGGTTCCTATAACTGGATATTTTTTATGTAGGTTACTGTCTCTCTAATCTTGATTTCTACTAACATTCCTGCATTCTTAGATATTTTAGCTCAGTTGGAAGATTGAAATTCAAGTCTTCTGGACCTGCTGCCGACACGACAAGTTTTGTTTCTTTGAACATTAAGACTAGAGGGTGGAGACTGTGATTTTGGCTGCTGAACCACAATCTAATCCAGCAGTAATTTGTGGGAAGCCATTGCTTTCAACCAAGATGCAATGTCAACCTGAAATGTGAAGGGTAAAGACTCCAATTCAATCTATTCACTAATTGCTTTTACGATATGGATATATGCTTGTTTCTTTTATTTTATATTGTCTTCCACTGGAAATTGAATTCTCGATGTTTTAGTGTTGAAGACGACTTTAATACCATTAGATTACAAGTCTATTAGTAATGTGGACAGATGTTTGACAATCTCCTGAATGAGCAAAATGTGTTGGTGAAGATGTCCAAGACGAGTGTTAACTATGGTGGCCACACCATATTTGCGTTAACACTTGTTCTGGAAAAGTGCTCTTTAGGGTGAGAAGTCTCGCTCTTGAGATTATTTGAACTTTGTAGTAGAATCTAATAATCTGGCAGTTCATGTCCAAGTTCTAAACTCGTTTTCACAGTTTCCTTATCTCATTAAATAGTTTTGGGGCTAGTAATTGATTGGTGTCTCCAGTAAAAATAGCAAAATATCTTCTATCTATTTTTCTTTAATCTGTAGTTAAGAAGTTGATTAGAGAAGCGAATTTTGGTTCAGTAAATTTGATAGATTGTATAGTAAAAAAAAGAGCAATTGACGTGTTTTTTTTTAAATACTGAAATAGTATTAATATATAATAGGTATATATCTGGAAACAAACATGTTGATTTAAGTATTTGTTAAAGTGAATAGAATGATTCGTCTTTTTAAAACTAAAATATGCATGAATAGAAATATTAAAAAACAAATACCATTATTAGTAGATTGAACAATGAATAAAAATACTAGATTTCAATATTAGAAGAATTATAATTAAAAAAGCAAAGAAAACATCACATTATTTTAGAGTTGCAATGTATTGAATAACATTAATAATTTATTATATTTTTTTCAATATTTTTCAAACAACTGCCACCAACATCAATTGATTCATTCTAAGTGCCTTTTCCCATTCCAGAACTACGCTGAACTAGCAAAAGTTCAAGTTTTTGTTGGTTAATTCAAAACTAAGCCATTGTTGAAAGGAAAAGAAAAGGAAAAAAACATTGACAAACTTAGTAGGGTTTTGTGATGTTTGATAGCAAGTTAATTGAGACACTTACAAAATTCAATGTAACAAGTCATTTGATAAACCAAATCAATCAATTGATTAGCAAGCTTCTAAAGTAGTATATTACACAATTCTATCATTTGACAAACCTAATTAGTTGTCTGGTTGGTACATTAATTTGATACAACATATCAATTTTCATTGTCACTCTCACCAAGTAGTAAAAATAAAAAAAATATTATTGCAGAATCTTATCTTTGTGGTTTGATCCCACCAAGATTAGATAGTCAGCCTCTAATTGATGTCTTAGATTATTATGCTTAATTATGAGATTTGTAGTTTGTTATGGCCATTGCAACTTGAAACCTTAATCCTGTCATTGCCACAAATTTATGAACACTAAGTTCAACCTATCATAAATTATCATGTGGAAATTCTCATGTATTAATCTTAGTCATCTTTTATTTTCATTAAACATAATTATATTATATTACTAATCCAAAGCTAGTTCTGATAAGAAAAGAGAATATCTCATTATGTTCTAGTGGGATGATTTTACCTCTTAGCGATAGAGACTACCTATACTATTTTTGTAGAAGTGGTTAAACTCGTCAACAAATTGTTGGTTGAGTGGTTACTATATATATTAGAAAAAAAAAGCACATTGTTAATGTTTTGATAAATAATCTTATATTTGGAATTATATCGTTTCACTATACAAGTTCGGTTTAAAACGAAATTCTATAACATAATTAAATATAAACATCTTTTAATACATTTGATTCTACAATTGAACTCTTCATTGTTTAACTTTGAGGTGTTTATTTATTGTAAATTGAGTAATTAATTGCAGAAATAAAAACTATTGAAGATAATCATATGGTTAGAAAGTAATTACTAATGGAGATAGCATATAGTATGATTGATAATTTCTAAAATGATTACTTGGTTTTTGAAAATACAATTACAACATAACACGTTTAAACATTTTTCATCCTTATTGTATTTATTTTACATGTAATTGAAAGTAGGGGTGCACAAAAAAATGTCCAAACCAAAAAATCAAACTGAACCTAGTCTTTCTTACACTAACATTTCTTACGTCTATTCAAAACCTAGACAGAGCCAAACCAAATTGAAACGAAAGCCAACCGAACCAGATTTTATATTTGTCATTTATAAATTCAACTTTTATTTATGTTTCAAATTGATCAAACTAACCAAACTAATTCGAACTGAAAGCCAATCAAATCGATCAATTAGTTGAAACCAACAGTTCAACTGTACATGACTAGATAGTAGAATCAAACCATTTGGTTCGGTTAGCTGTTTACTTACAAAATTGAACCGAATCGAGTGTGCACTCTTGATTGAAAGGAATAACATGACATGTTTTATACCGTGGTATGCGTATTTTTTCAGAATATAATATTTTTTCTTAAAAAATATGTTATTTTATTTACTTTTTTGACTATTCAAAGACATGTTATATGTTAGGTGTGTTTGTTTTAGACATATTAGATATATCTTACTGTAACATTTGCATTTTCTATTCAATTTGCATGTGTGTTTTCGATTTGTATATTGGTGGTACTTTCACAAAAAAAAACTAATTTTTTTCCTTTCGTTACTTTTTCCAATTTTACCCGTTGCGCTTGGTTCTATTTGATAATTAACTCCTCCAATTAACTTTTGAAGGTAAAATAAGTAATTTTGCAATATTTCAATATACCCCAATTTACCAACAATTAACAATCATAAACTACCAACTCAATGAAAATTGAGCAGTTTAGTTGATAATCATTCAAACCTAAAATTATAAGATTTTAGATTCAAAGCATGCGATAGGTGAAGAGAAAAGGTGTAGAAGAAGATGAGAAGTAGAGATACGGTTGTGTTGATATCTTTGGGATTAATGTATTGTTGTTAAATGAAATTTCGGTTTGGTTCGATTATTAATGGAAAATTTTCCGTAAAATCTATTCGGTTTTAGTTCGGTGTTCATTCTTATTAGGTTTGGTTTGATTCTCTAAAAAACTGTCCGTTCGATTTGGTTTTCTGCAATTCGACTCGGTTATAACCGAATGCTCACTCCTACCTACACCGAATTCACATTTATACATATTGTGCTACTAAAAATATACGATAATTTCTCTACTTTTTTATTTATACAATGTATTTCTATAATTTACTTTTTTTAATGGACATCTATCTATTATAATGAATAAACACACCCTTTATTTGTTACCCTTTGTATGTAGTCGTAGGAAGCAGAGTGAAACATGGAACACGTATAAACTCTAATATTACCCATGAAAAAGTACCAAAACAAACACCAAAATTAAGATGACAACCCAATCCAATGACACACCTCCAGATCCAATGCAACAAGTCAACTCTCTCTCTCTCTCTCTCTCTCTCTAACAAAGCCCCAGTCCCATATCAGCTTTCCTTCATCAACACACATACACACAACACAGACACCCTTCACTCCAACCCATTTCCCACTTCCACTTTTACCCCCTCTCCTCCCCCTTTTTTCCCATTTCCCCCCTCCCCCTCCTCCCCCTTTTAGACACACTCTTCTTTGACTCCCACAACTCGCAATGGACACTCGAATTGAGCCACAGCTCAGACTTTCCGGCGGCGACACTGCTAGAGATCAGGCTGACCCCGGAGGTAGCAGCGGAGGAGGAGCAAGGTACAAGCTTTTGTCTCCGGCGAAGCTTCCGATCTCGAGGACGGCGTGTATAACGATTCCTCCGGGGCTGAGCCCGACTTCGTTTTTGGAGTCTCCTGTTCTGCTGTCTAATGTCAAGGTTAGTTGTGGATTTGATCGAAAGATTTTGAATTTGCTGTTTGTTTGCTGTGGAAATGGCGGAAAGTGAAGTAAAGTTGGGGACTTTTTGGGGTTTGGGTGGTGTTTGGCTTGGTTTATGAGTGTACTTGAAGTGGGTTTAGATCTAATTCGTTTGAGAATATGGTTATTTGAGTGACCAGGCAGAGGATTGGACGTTGTTGGAAAGTGGGTAGTAAGTGAATGTGAGATTCGAAGCTTTGATCTTTATTGCTTAAAGTTGATGAATTTTTGGAATATATTTTTTTTTAACTATTTCATAGCCATTAAAAGAACAGTTTTGTTTGTAGTGCCCTTATGTCTAGAAGTTGCAGTTGTAGTGTTGTTTGTTAACTGGAGAATTTTGGAGAGTGGAATTGGTGAATGTGTGAATGAATGGACTTAAAGTGTGAGCTAATAAAGGAGAGAAAAAAAGAGATGCTCTTTCTTTTACTAAATAACAATTCAAGTGTAAATTTCAGTTTACTGTTTTTGTCTTGTTTGGAGTTCTTTATATGTGGTTCTGTTTATTCCTTTTGTTGTCAAGAAAAGAAAATTGTTCATGGAGTGCTCATGTTGGAACCTCAGGTTAGGTTCTGATGCTTAGCGATATAAAAACTCTAAATTGGCGCTATGTCCATGTTGGTTGTTCCATTGGAATGTGTTTGGAGAATATGGCTTTTAGATGGAAGTATGGTCTTTCTCTATATTTAAATCTCAGTGTTGTTTTTTCACATAATGAATCTTACCCTTTGTTGGTGCTTTTTGTTTCTTTATCTTTTGATGTGTTTTTGTTGTACGAAAAAGATCTTCCGTCATTTTCTTTCTTCCTTTCATTTGTGTGCATAGAATATGGAACAAATTCTTCAATTAAAAATAATGATATTTTATGTGTTCGTAAAAAATGAACAAAGAATGTAGAATTTTGGAATGAATTCTGGGTCAAAGCAATGAGAGTAAACTCCATCGCATACAGCAATAAACTTAAATTTATTGTAGTAAAGAGAGTAATATATGGTCAGGCACAAGATATTGGTTTTAGGCTCATCCCAGTAAGTCACATGTTTGAATTTTTGATTGAGGGGTGTTAGGCTTAGTGGAAGTAATGCAATAAAGTCACATTTTGGCTTTATCAGTTGGTGATGTTAAGATTATTCTTTTTTATGCTTGTTGCAATGTCGACTTGTGGGAATCTGTTGGCTGACATCACATTGTTATATTCGCTGATCTTTGTCTATTTATTGATGATGATAAGGAAGGATATCTAAAAGTTTGAAGATGCTGTGTGTATGAAAAACATTGAGAGTGGTGCAGACCAATAAAACAGTCATAATTTGTATAAGTAGTGATGAGCTTACAGTTTGTAGGAATAGCATAACTTTTCTTATCTTCAATTTTCTATTCCTTTCTATTTTTTCTTCCTTACTAGAATGGAACTGCTATAGCTTTGCCCATGTTTGCGGGGTTTTTTTTCCCATTTGAATTTCTGGTCAATTACTGAAAAAGATTCCAAGTGAGTAAATTTTGTTTTTCATATTCTTTTCGTTTTGCAGCCAGAGCCTTCGCCAACTACAGGTTCATTATTTAAGTCTCAGGTGATACATGGGTCTTTTGCGTCCAACACTAATTCGGCAACTACAGTTTCCCCCAACTCCTTTGGAGAGAGAAAATCCAGCTGCTTTGAATTTAGACCTCATGCTGGACCAGACATGGTATTTTTATAATTGAATTACTATATAATCGATGAATGTGAAATCTGTCTTAACTGTATGGATTTGGACTGCATATCGGAACTTTTTCTGCTATTCATCATTGTAACTTAAATTTCATCACTATTTTGGTTACTCCAACAGGTTTTTATTTGAATATACAGAATATTATGAGTCAATCATTGAATTGCCTAACTTCTTCTCTGGCTGTTTCTTTCATCATTTAAAACTTCATGCGAGTAGATATTACATATTGAGTATTATATAAAAAGAAAACATCTATTCCATTGGTTTGTTTGACGCTTGTTTTCTTTGGATATTTGTTTAAGGATCCTCAGATGATGATATGTCCCTTTTAACTAAAATCTTTTTTTTATTTTCTCTTCCTTATTTATTCATTTTTATGTTTTTCCATTTGAGTTCATTTGGTGTCTGCAATTATGCTTTGATATATGAAGTTTGGTATTAATATATGTCCACTGTCTCAAGGTTCCTGCAGATATGAACCACCGGATAAGTGAACAATCTATGCAAGTCCAAGGGCAGGGTAACTGTCAGTCATTTCCATCATCTCCTTCGGTTAAAAGTGAAATGGCAGCCTCCTCAAATGAATTGACTCTATCAGCTCCTGCCCACATGGTCGCCTCCAATGCTGCTGCATCTACTGAGCTTGATTCAGATGAACTAAACCCCATGGCACAATCCAACACTGGGATTCAAGCATCACAATCTGAACATAAAGGAGGAAGTGGGTCTTCATTGGCTTCTGATGATGGCTATAACTGGCGGAAATATGGACAG
>CAODLS013319131.1:0-16043 GCA_948243855.1 Flueggea neowawraea | reverse complement strand
TTACTATCAAGTCACGTACTTGATGGCATAAAGAAGAATAAACTATTCATGGAGTTTTATCTTCATAAAACATATAATATTTCATAGAAATGAAATGCCTCTTTATTAAATAATTGAATGATAATGCACATTAATGATTGGATTAGGACACAATTCTAACAGAAACGACTTCTCCCACTTAAACCGATCGAATTTCATCGATACCTAAATACTCCAAACACTCTAAAACATCATTTAAACACCCAAATATCATATATCCCAAATCAACTTATTCAAAGATCAAATCAAATTAGATTGAAAATTTACAAAGAACCTAGTCTCAATGTACAGGGTATTACAACAAGCCTATTTTTTTATAAGTTATCTTATTTGGTCCAATTGAAGATCGAATGTGTCACCCCTCAACATTGGAGTTGTTTGCAGTACCAATGAGGTATAAGCTCATTGGTACAATACAGACGCATCTCAATATCATTATATATCTTTTATGTTTATTGATGTTCTCAAAATATGTTGAATATCATATACTAATAGTAGTAAGTATACCATAGTAATAAATGACTGTTTATTTAATTAATAAACTATTATTATTAGAAAAATAGAAATTTAAGAATCTTATGAAATGTTAATTTACGAGTCATAAAAATATTTAAATATTCAAAAATTATACTGACAAAATATTTTAATTTTTCCCAATTTTAACCTCTATTTTTTAGCATATTTATATTGACCAATTATATATCCTTAAGTAATTTAATTATCAACATTATTTGGGTCTTAAGAATATATAGCTGATGTGTCCAATTTTACATATTAATTCAACCTTAAAAATATAGCATTTTCGCCTTACGTATGCTTAATTGTCAATGTATTTATGCATTTTCATGTTTCTTGTATGATAATGAGAAATGCATGAAATGTGAGAAAAATATATTAAAAATGCATGGAAAATATGTTTTTGAAGTTTGAAGATCGATGGAAGAAAGTATAAAGACAATCTGCTCAAAGGGTGCGAAGTTCGGCGACGTTCGAAACACCGTTGGAAGGCCAAAGCATGGTCACGGTCGTGACCGTGGGCAGAAGAACCTCACTGCTGTGACCTCCAGAACTCATGGCCGTAAGCACCTTAGAAGTGGACAAATACTATGGCGGCCAGGCTTGTTTTGGGTGGACAAAAGGCATACACGTGAGGCATTTTTGACAACATATTTACTAGGGTTTTAACATATGTCAAGGATTATAAATACCCCTCTTAACTACACTTGTAAACATCTTTCAAAGCTTGAAAGACCATTTTCTTTCTTTTATCTTCCAAGAACAGTAGTTAGGGTTTCAAAGAAAGAGAGGGAGAACAAGGCTTAGAGGCTGAAGATTTCTCTTGAAGGCTACTAAAAGAGGCTTCTTCTACATTAGTTCTTCTCTTTTCTCTTCATATCTATTATTGTTATCGTGATTTAGGTTGATGTTTATTGTCATATTTTGTTGAACATAAACATGATAGCTTGAATATTTTGTTAGGGCTAAGAGATATAAACCTTCGATGATTATTTACTATATTTATGAATGAGATTCATGTTCTTCATTGCCATATTTGTAGTATTTATCTCTTGTGCTTGAATGATATATTTGTGGAGATTTTGAATTTGATTTAATGACATATTTGAATCGATTATTGTTGTGACTGGCCATCATAATGATAGTTTTAACAAGTCTAGCTGAAAGACCGAAATGAGAAGGCTAGATGAGGTTGACATGCATTAAACTTGTTAGGTTGTGTAGGAGAAATATACACACCAACAATGTGTTCGATGAAATTTCCAAAAGAGCTTAACGAGCCTTTTTCAGTTAGATGAGGCTGAAATGATCCTTCTAATAAATGTAGATATAGCCTAAATGAAATTGAAAGAGGCTTTAGGCGATAATAGTAAGAACACTCAACATCCTATAACCCATTCATAAATGTAGTAATTAGGAGTCTTGATCGAATCTCAAAAGTTCTAACGTCTTTTAAATTGTTGTTTCTTTAATTTTGCGTTTCTCATTTACAAATACCAAAAATATCATTTCTTTGTGTTTTACGTTATTTTAATAATGGATCACATTTATTCTTGTCCCTGTGGGTTCGACACCTTTGGAATACTCCGAAGGTTTTTATTACTGCATCGACTATCGTGCACTTGCGATAGACCCGATCAAGTTTTTTGCATCATTGCCAAAGACGACTTTACTATTTATGATCTTTATTTTCTTTTTGTTTAATTGTTTGTTTACTCTGCATTTGCAGGTGTTATATGCATTTCAGGCGATCTCAGATCTTGGAAAATGTTGAACTTGTTCCATTAAATCCTGAGATTGAAAGGTGGTGTAGAGAAATTCCAGCCAATCAAAGAAGAGACAGAATGGTAGAAAATCTGAGGCAACGAGATGACAATGGCAAGGAAGCTAGAATGGGCCAACTACCAGGAGGTGCCATTGGCAATCAAATTCTGATGCAAGTGAGCTTAAGGGATATACAAAGGCCAGTGATTGGAGCTTCACCATCTTGCATTAGTTTGAGTATGGCGGCCCAAAATTATGAGTTGAAAAACATCTACTTCAACATGTTGCCTTCTTTCCATGATTTTCCATCAGATGATCTTTTAACCTTTTTGAGGGAGTTCTACACAACCATTTAAACTTTTCCATTACATGGTTTAACGGAAGATTAGCTTCAGATGCGATGTTTTCCATAAACCTTGAAGGACTAGGCTAAGATGTGAATAATCAATATTCTGGAAGGTTCATTGGCAACTTGGGAGGAGGTGTATGAAAAATTTATGATGAAATATTATTCACCTCAAAAGACAGTTGAGTTGCAAAACAAGATTTGTTATTTCTGTCAAATGTAAGGCGAGCCATTCCATGAAGTGTGGGAGCATTTTAAGATGCTATTGAGCTAATGCCCACACCACCAATTTTATTTGTCTCTTCTCATTCAATTTTTCTATGATGGATTGACTATGCACGAGAAGATTTTGGTAGTTATTGCAGCGGGTGGTTACTTTGGTGATAAAATGACAGAGGAAGTCTATGACATATTTGAAATGCTTGCACCAATCTCAACAAAAGGAGGTTCGAGGAAGAAGAGCAAGTATTCATAAGGTAAACACTTCTTCTTTTGAATTGGTTTCTCAAATTGATAAAGTGTCTAGAAAGCTGAATATGTTGATCAATCGATGAACCATGGTTCGAGAACAATGTTTTTTTTTGCGGAGTGATGAGGCATATTGATTCCAATTGTGGATATGGTCAAGGAATGAGCTTCGGGATGGAAGAAGTTAATTATATAAGAGGTTTTGAAAAGCCACAACTGAGGAATGATCCTTACTTCAACACTTATAATTCGGGATGGCGCAACCACCCTAACTTCTCTTGGAAGGACCAAGGTGCCCATCAAGCAAGACCGATAGCACTTCCGATTTTCCAACCTCAACTGCCATACCAACAACCGCAACATCAACTACCACCCCTACAGAATATCCAAGAAAAGAAACCACCTTCAGAAGACTTGTTAATGGAATATATGAGAAAGATGGATGCAATGGTGGACCAAATTGTTCAACATCAACAAGCAATTATCCATAATTTAGAAAGACAAGTCATTCAATTGGCTAAGGCAATTTCAGAGTGAGAAAAGGAAAATCTAGCAAGTGCTTCATGAGTCAACCCAAAAGAGAGCATGATGGCTATTTCAATTGTGAATGAGAAAGAGTGAAGAAGAGACAAGTGTAGGGGAGGAGTCTAAAGAGGAAGAGAAGTCAAGCAATGAAAGTGGAAAGAAGCCAATAGAGGAAGATCCTAAACATAAAATGGAGGCTAGGAAAGAAGAGGTGCAAAACAAAGGTATCACATTCAATCCAAAAGATGAGGTAAAGCTGTATGTTCCTCCCATTCCATTTCCACAATGATTGAAAGCTTGAAAGGTGGATGACAATTTTCTAAAATTTTTTGAAATGTTCAAGAAACTACAAACGAACATTCCATTCATTAAGGCTATTGCGCATATGCCTCATTATGCTAAAATCCTAAAGGAAATTGTTTCTAATAATAAGAAATTGGATGAGTATGCTACGATTGTCTTGACCGAAGAATGCAATGTTGTAATTCAAAACAAACTACCTTCAAAGCTCAAACATCCAGGGAGCTTTACAATTCCATAAAAATGGGAAATGTGTATGTCAAAAATTCATTCAGTGATCTGGGGGTTGCCGTTAACTTAATGCCTTCATCAATTTTTAACAAGCTCGGGATTGGTTGACTTGTGGCAACAACTGTTTCGCTCCAACTTTCTGACCATTCCATCAAATACCCGCTTGGAATTGTGGAAAACGTGCTGGTAAAGGTTGGTAAGTTTTATTTTCTTGCCGATTTTATGTGCTTGACATGAATAATGCTTTTAAGCCCCCTTTGATTCCTGAAAGACCATTCTTAACAATGGGGGGAGCATTAATTGATGTTAGTAAATGAAAATTATCCTTTATATTGGGAGATGAAACTAAAGATTTTAATGTCTTTAATAAATCGAATGTGCTTTTAAATGATAAATGTGTTAATGATGCTAAAACCATTAAATCTTATTGCATGTTGTCCATTAACCCTCCACCAAAATCTTTAAGTGTTAAGGAAAGTAAGAATGAACCCAACGAAAAACCGAGAGAACCACCTTTAGAGCCAAAACAAGAAATCAAACCAAATGCAAAGGAAGCAAATGTTTGTGAAAGGGTTTTGAGTGATAAGATAAAACCAAGAGAGAATGTGACAATTTTTCAATGAAGGGTGAATTTTGCATAGGTCAAAACGTCTTATATTTTTCACCCAAAAATCACATTCTTTGGAACCCTAAAATTCCATGGTGTGGACCATTTTTGATTTCAAACATTCATTCATATGGTGTAATAGACATTTTGCTTAATGATCATAAATCACTCAAGGTTTATGGAAAAAGATTGAAATCATACATGACATCCATCATAAGGACTATTTGGCGCCCATAATAGATCCCTATGCAACGTTCGAAATGACGTTAAACTACTTTTGGTCTGCAATGACGTTAAACTATGCTTATCCTTTTATTTCTTGCATTTGCATGTATCATTGCATTTTAGTGTATGTGCACATTTATTTTCATTGTTTTGCATTTTCTTTTTAGATTGGTTAAAGGAGTATCAACCATTTACATGTTTATATATGCATGCATGCCCACTAACCTTTTTTTGTCTCAAATCCAAAAGTGAATCCGTTCATTTAAAGGAAGAGAAAATGCAAGCAAGGCGAAAAATACAGAAGCATTCTAAACCTTTTCTCTTTTCCTTTTATGTTTAATGTTGAAATTGAACTTGTCCCTTTTATTCTTGCTTATGTTGAAGATGAACCGGATTTAATTTGTCGAACATTGTGGACAATGTTCAAAATAAGTGTAGGGGAAGGGTTTAGTGATGCTTGTGTTTAATTGTTTATATGTTTTGCGTGTATGTTGAATTTGCTAATGCTCAAATTTTTTTAAATTTTTGTTTGAACTGTGCCAAATTTGTTAGAATGTGTCAAATTTGAGAAGAATAAAATTTGGATTGAATTGATTTAAAGGAATTTTGTAGCGTTTAAGTGTGCTTTTAACATGATCAATTAAAAAATGTATGTTATTTGTTGGTTATTTGAACATAAATATGGCATTTTTAGGTTGCAAGGTTGAAATTTATTTTACCAACAACTTTAGTCTATTAATGGTGGCATAATAAAAATTTTGCAAACTCTTTGCTAAGATGGTTGTGCTAAATTGATTAAATGTTAAGAATTTAGAGTTGGCTTAGCTTAATTAATGGATATGTGCTTTTATTGTGTGCTTAAATTATAATGCTTCACTTTTGAGGTGAACCTAAACCGGGATAAATACATGGGTTCTTAATCTACTTCGTTATCTTTGGATATGAGTATGCAAAGCACTGTCATAAGGGATTTTCTAAGTAATTGGGGACACTCATCATAAATGAGTTGTTTTCATGTAAAAAGGTAGACTTTATGGTGGAAACTTGAATTAGTGCAAAAGCACAAAAAACTTGGACTCTTAATTTACTAACTGTGTTTGTAACACCCAAAGAGAAGGTCAAAACAATAAAAGAAAAGAAACTGGATGAAAAATGGAAGAAAAGCACTAATGTTGTGAAATGAATGAATAAAGCCAAACTTGCTCTAAAACAAATGATAAATGTATTTTAATCTTAGCAAAGTTGGAGATAAACTTTGGACATGTTAATAGATTGGGGGACTTGATGACTGAACTCCGAGATTGTCACTTCTTAATGCCAACGTTAGTTGATGTGATTGACGAATAGAATGGGTTTGTTCTCTTGATAATTTTATTCGGACACTTGTATGGTATAAGAATACATCAACCTTTTTTATTCGAATTTGTATTCTATCCTCGAGATTGAGATTGGTTTGTTTGGGGACATAATGTCGCTCTCATCATCTCCTCTAATCGCTCTCTCCTTTTCTTTCTCTGTCTTCGTCGTTCTTGTCATCTTTCGGTTTCCTCCACGTCGTTTTTACAAAATTTGTTTTCCTTCGATTGAGCTTTGCACTTCACGAAATTAAAGAGAGAAGGGGAGAGAAAGTTGCGGGATAAGGCGGTTGTGCTGTTGGTGGCAGTGGCTAGGGTTCTGCTACCTTTTTTATTTTTTTAAATTGTTTTATTACTGTTTAAAATGAGAAAAGACTTTAATTGTGTTTGTTTATGTCAATTTTACTGACTTTGGTTATTCTTTTGAATTATATTGATTTTGTGCAGGTATGGATACATTTGGAAACATGCGGATATATTTGGAGACATTGAGAGACATTTGGATACTATAAAAATAATATATAAAAATTAAAATTTGGATACATTTGGATACTGTAAAAAATTATATAAAAATTTGAGATTTAGATATATTTTGGAGAGTATAAAAAAATGTAAAAATTATATTAAAAATTGTAATTTGGAGGCATTTAATTTTAAAAAATATTATATAAAAAATTTACTAAAACAAATTTTATATAAAAAAATTGTGATTTGGAGATATTTTGAGATCACTGGATACATTCTAAAAGATAAGATTTTTTTTCTCTTTCGAAATTTATCTATTTCGTAAAAAAATTAATTTATCACGAAAATGACATTTGTCCAATTTAGTTTGTTTTATCTGGCGTTTTTCATATTGAAACCTTGCATGCCATTTATCAAAATTTAAATTTTAGTTTAATATAAATATTAAATTTTCCCTTTCCTGTATTTGCTAATCTTTGTTTTTGTTACATGGGATTCTCACTAGTGACATTATCTAATATATCCAAACTCTTTCGAGCCCAAGATGATCTTTGTCTTATATTCGTTGGTCTACTGCTTTGTGAATTAAGCATTAATAAAATTTTACAATTATAGAAAAATAATCAACTATATATATGACACTAATTGTCAACCACCTCAATTATTATAAGTTAATTATTCATAGACATAATTGACAACTGCAAGTACCATCAAATGTCTATAATTCACGTGCGCATCTACTAAAATCACCATCAGTCTAAGATCACACAAATAGGATTGTCGTCCTAGGTTATAATTTGAATTATCATCCCACAGAGACTAATTAATCATTGATTGATTAACTGTTTTTAAAATAGATCTCAACCTTATCAATAATTAAAAATTCAACTTATCAGTAATTATGTATTTAGCGTGATCCAAGTTGTCTCTAACACTGAAAATTTTTAGAATTAATGGAATATATATTTATAAACACAACAAGAAATTTGCTAATTGCATCGGCTAACATATTATATATGATACCACTTCTTTCTGGTTTAACTTACTAATATTTCACCTTACCAATAATTATCTATTTAGTGTCATCTGGTTTTTTCTAATGCTAAAAAATTAAAATTTAGGGAATATATATTTTTATACATATAAAAAGAAAAATAGATCTTCAGTTTCACATGAACACAGTACTACAAAAACAGGTCAGAGAAAAATCCAGAAACTGCAAAACTTGCTTTCATTTGAAACATTCCATGTACAAGACACCATTGATTATGAGCTCAACTTATCCAGTACTTGAAGCAATATTCTAGCTGTAACTAAGCATTTCTCTCTCTCTTTTCTATTTACATTTCCAAGAAAAGAAGAAGAAAAAGAAGGATATTAATTAGGGGTTGTACTGAGTTTGGCATCGACTTTGAAACACTCAAAAACTTGATCATAGTTGTACATATGATATGAAGCTAAAATTGCCACAACAGCACTTTTGGTGTACTGAAATATATTCATTAGTCATGCCAACAAAGAAGCATAACTACACATCTCCTAATTATGTAGAGCCTTCCTTTTTGTTGTCTGAGGTACCCTCCAAGCCTTCTACATGATATCCTTCTTTTTGATTCATCCATCTTATTTTCACCGCCCCTCGTCTTCATACCGATCCAACGAACTGTTTTTATAAGAAGAGTCGAATCCTGAACCTCAAAGTTTATGTGAGTACTTATAATATCTAAGAGAGATTGTTGAAGGGTATTTTAAATTTTGTGTAGTAGCTTTCTTTTTCTTTGATAAGTCGAATTTTGTGTAGTAGCTAGTAGAGAAGTAATGGTGGGAAGTAGTAGTAGTAGTAAGAAGATGAGCAATGATGGGTTTGAAGTGAGTGAAGAAAGGGTTCTTATAGAGGGAGAGAAAGAGGGAAAGGGCGTGGTCCAAATGCACCAAAGAACATGCAAATAGGCCCCCACAAAAACCAGACTGATTGAATCTTTATTTTCTCCCTCTCTCTTGATGCCACTTCATCCTCTGCACCATCATGTATGGGAGCATGAACTACCAAGACAACCGGTCGGCTATTTTGATTCCCATCCTTCTATCAAACTAATTTATCAACCCATTTTTTGATAGATATTTTAGCTGAAATTTACGTTTTTTTCTTTATTTATGGACCAAAGTTCACAATATTTTCAATAAAAAACCCAAGTATAAAGTTTCAAGAAAAACTCGTTTATCGGTGTTTAATGTTATTTTGTTTTCTTAAAAAGTTTTACTGCAATGAATATTAGGATATGGCATTATGCACATATTATGCAGTAGCCATCTCTTTTGACATCCTAAAACCAAGTAGCCCAAAAATCAAGATTTTCATTGCTTATTTCAAGCTGATTTATGAGCCAGTTGGCCAAGCAAAGTTTGCAGTTTTCCAGTTCGTGTTTTACTACTAGTCCTTTATCTTATCTGTGCACATATTTATTTATTCTTTAATTTTGAATATGTTTATGGTAATATTCAACTGAGAACCTGGTGTTTTCAGTACAAAATTTTCTATTTGCAAAATGAAATTATTGCAAATTACTACCAAGAATTTCTCTAGTATTATTTGCTGATCCTGTTTTGTGGATTAATGTATAAAGAATATTAGATTTCATTTATAATCTGAAGCAACTATATATCAGTAGTTCCAATTTTATTTTATTACCAGGATGTTACAGGTGATCACTAATGCATCAAGTCGAATCTTAGTCTTCATTTTTAAGCTATAATAGATGATTAAAATGAAGATCACAACAGTATCTGTTTTAACATTATTATAATTAAACTTGAATTTCTTGTAATATCTTCATCGTTCAGCAACTTTAGCTGCAATTAATTAGATTCTCATGATCAGTACAAAACAAAGTTGAACTCAATGTATTTTCCAATTTGATTGGATATTATGAGTGGTTTTGTAATGAAAAGTGTAGTTTTAAAGTTAAAGAAATTACGAGGCGACATTTCAAGATTTGCCAGTTTGCAAATGAAATGAAGCTCAAAACCCAAAAAGAAGGAAAAAATGATAATATTAAAAATCCAAGGTTAAGTCGAGGAGTGATTAACCTAATCAACACAAAACAAAGCATAATCCCACATGATTCGTCTCGTGCTACTCGCTGTTTCACTAATTAGTGGAAAATTTTGCAATGAGTTCAGGATTTGGTCCCCATTATTCCACCCTGTTGGAAAAAGTGGTCCGTCTATCACGGGCGGATCGAACACAGTCGGTCAAGGTGTGAACGGGGACGATGGACCGAGACCAATTGGCGAGTCCAACTGAGATGGGCCCTTAAGGCCCATGTGCTAAGCCCATTGGGGCCAAAGCCTATTTAAGGGCTTATAAATTGGTGGTGAAAGAAAGACTTCTTCCATTCCACACTTCCTCCAATGTGAGAAAAAAAGAGAGAGGGAGGAGAAGTGATCTTGCTTGCTCCATGCCACCTCTCTCCTCTCTTCATTCTTCCTTCGTCCGTCGTTGGTCCCGATCCGCGTGGCATTTAGGTTGCGAAATAGACGAGCACTCCCGTTGACAACCCGACCTTGGTTTGCTTGCGAGACCAACATCAAATCCGATCCTGACCAAAAGTCTTCCGCTGCTGGTTGGATTGCGCTTCCGCTGAAATCGAGGTAGATAACCCGAACCTACTATTATATACTGTTTATCTATTAAACCGGTAGCTAGATTCCTTCAATTGTAATGTTTGAAATTTTGTGAAAAAATAATACATAATAAAATATCAATAGCACATAAAGATCATAATAAAAATTAAAGGGTAGGTAAAAATATTGATATATCAGGAGTAAAGCCAATTTAAATATGAATACTCAAAATACATACAGAATTACTTGAAGCATTAAAAAAAACACCATAAATCCTTAAATGAAATTTGGCTCTTTGTTAATCCTTGAAATATTAAGGAAATGCCAATAATTTTTTGTATTAAATAGCATTCAAAGATCGATAAATAAGTTTAGTTCCAATAGAAAATGATTGAAAATAATAATTCGAGGATATCAATGGACTTATAACTTATTGGTACTGCAATCAACTCCAACACTAAGAGCCGCGAGTTCAATTCCTGATGGAGCATATTAAATAACTTATAAAAAAAAAGCAATTCAAAGATAAACAATGAGCTATATATTTTCAAAGATGTATCAATTTTCTTAATGATGTAGTTGTATTAATCCTTAATTATACCAAAGTAACACCTTGATCATCAATTTTATACGAGGCCAATGAAAAGGAAAAATCTATCGCCAAGAAGTTCTCATTCGGATTTTGCTATTTAACACTAACTTGTTTATTGTGTATCTTGTGGTATGCAAGTTTCGAAAATCATGAAATCGTTAGTTGCTATTCACCAAGGTCTGGAATGTGTAATAGCAAATGAAGATACGTGAAAATGATCATTGTTTTCTATAATGGTGGATGAGGAAGACATTAATGGAGCTTAGTTCATGTGACCTTTACAAGCAACAAAAGTATATCTATAAAAAGTGCAGATGAAGTGGACTCATTTGTTAAGTGTGATAATAACAATCCAACTAAAATTTCCATAATGTTTTAGGTAAAAATTTAAAGTTGGCTCATTCATAACCGATTATCATTAAGGAACTATTATTCTCTCTCGTAGAAAGTCTCTCCTCTTTGGAGTTCTGGAGGAGTAAAAAAAATTATCTTAACAGTTTTTATGTGGACCTGGAAGGATTGGCAGGCGGGTTAGCTATTTGGTAGAAAGAGGGGTGTAGTCTCAACATTTTTGATAAATAGTTCGAAGTGGCAAATGACTTAAGTCGAGACCGACGCACATATTCTAATTGTTGATTGACCCATCTACTGAGGTATTGTCTACTCTTAATTCATTGATCATCACAGTTTTGTCTTTAAAAAAATGTTTCAGTAGTTTGCAAGAGGAATGCGCTTATAAATAATCTTAATTTTGATTATTAGATAATGTGCGAGTATGATATTACAAAATAGATAAGTAAAAAGGTGAATGGTTTCAAAAAAAAAAAGTAAGAAGGAGAATGTCTTAGCGGATTATGTAGCCAAAAGAGTCAAACATGGTACTAGTCCTCCTAATTGGATGCTGAAATTGCAAACCTTGTTTGTGCCGATCAATGAATTATAGCAACTTCCCACCGATAAAAGAAAAAAAAAAGGTCAAAAATTAAAGTTAGTACTCAAGCATTTCTACAAGTTTGAAGTAAACTCCACAACTTCTCGATGAAAAAGTGATCATGTCACTTTTTTTCTTGCTTTCTTAGTTTTTTTAATCAGGTTGGTTTCTTAGTTCAGACTTCTAAAATTAACTAGCATTACACCAGCGCGATATTACAAAATTTTTTAAGTAATTAAATTATATTATTAATTAAAATAAAAATATTTTTAATAATTTAATATATTTTTTATTAAAAATATATATTTTAAAAGACTTTTTCATATACAACTTATTTTTAAAATTACATAAATTTTATTTTTTCTTACAAATGATAACATTTAACCCAGTTTTATCTTTGACTACTGATACATACATTTAACTATAAAAAATAGGTTAAAATAGATTAAGACTGACATGATTAAAAATAATTTAATACATCCTTTCAATAAAAAAATATCATTTTAAACTATAGTGTATAATTCTTTTGATCTTTTTAAGAATATTTTTTTAGAAATTGAGGGTTTACATATACTAAAAAATTTAAGTGATTTAACTAATATGACATGTTAAGAAAAATGATCAAAAATGAATGAAATAAATTAATTATTTATTGCATAATCAATAAAAATTCATATTGCAAAAAAGGTAATTGTTTGAATATATCAATAAAGCAAATAATTGATCCTAAATAAATCAAAATATACTTATTAAGACAATTAATTTGATTATAAATTTATATAAATATTAATTTTATTCACATATGTTTGTCCATTGCTCTCTACTCGATTATCCAAGCATTCATATTTTTTTCTATATTTTCGTCATCTTATTGATTGAATTTTTTTTGTCAATAATATTGGTCATATTCAGGTTCTTTTACTTGTAGAATTATTTTCTTTATTTTTTCTTCGTCCATTTATTTATTTTTTAATTTTCTCTGATTAATCAAATAATTTGATGGATAATATTTGGTCATTTCAATATTTTGTTATAATATTTCCAAAAAAAATATTTTATTTAAAATTTTTATAGTACTTAAAAATATATAAATATTCCTTATTTGAACATATAAATCATTTAAACTAAAAAACACAAAATTACAGTTTATAAATTTCAATTCATAAATTTTTAACAAATAATCTATTTATAAATTCTAATTTCTATAAATAATATAATAAATATGTTCAAATTAAAATATTGTGGCACGTGGCACGTTAATTTTTTGTCAAATATCATTTAGTTAGATTGACAAATGTCACAGTATTATGAACGTATTCTCCTTTATATTAATATATAGATGTTAAACAAAATATACTTATTAAGACAATCAAATTGATTGTGAATTTATATAGATATTAACTTTATTCGCATATGTTTGTCTATTTCTCATTACTTGTTTACCAATTATTGAGATTTTTTTCCATATTTTCTTCATCTTATTGATTGAAAATCTTGTCTGTCAATAATATTGATTATACTAGGGTTCTTTACTTATAGAATTTTCAAATAAACTTAATATTTTTTATTTTCTTTATTTTTTCTTCTTCTATTTATTTATTTTTTAAATTTCTCTGATCAATCAAACAATTTGATGGATATTATTTGGTCATTTCAATATTTTGTTATAATATTTCCAAAAAACATTTCTTTTTTGTTTAATTTTTTTATATTACTTAAAAATATATAAATATTCTTTATTTGAATATATAAATCATTTGAACTAAAAAACACAAAATTACAGTTTATAAATTTCAATTCATAATTTTTTTATAAATATTCTATTTATAAATTCTAATTTCTATAAATAACATAATAAATGAGTTCATATTAAAATGTTGTGACACATGACACGTTAATATTTTGTCAAATGTTACTTAGTTAGATTGACAAATGTCACAATATCATGAATGTATTCTCCTTTATATTAATATATAGATGTTAATCAAAATATACTTATTAAGACAATCTATTTAATTGTGAATTTATATAGATATTAACTTTATCTGCATATATTTGTCTATTGCTCTCTACCTGTTTACCCAAGCATTCAAATTTGTTTCCATATTTTCTTCATCTTATTGATTGAAAATGTTTACTGTCAATAATATTTGTTATACTCGGATTCTTTACTTGTGGAATTTTCAAATAAAATTAATATTTTTTTATTTTTTCTTCGTCCCTTTATTTATTTTTTAAATTTTTCTGATCAATCAAATAATTTGATGGATATTTTTGGTCATTTCAATATTTTGTTATAATATTTTCAAAAAAATTTATTTCTTACTTAATTTTTTTATATTACTTAAAAATATATAAATATTCTTTATTTGAACATATAAATTATTTGAACTAAAAAAATACAAAATTACAGTTTATAATTTTTAATTCATAAATTTTTAACAAATAGTCTATTTATAAATTCTAATTTCTATAAATAATATAATAAATGTATTCATATTAAAATATTGTGACGCGTGACACATTAATGGCTTGCCAAATGTCACTTAGTTAAATTAACAAATATCACAATATCATGAATGTATTCTTCTTTATCTTAATATATAGAAATCCCAAGCATTTTTCAATTGACTATTAAATTCAGCATTTTTTGAGATTGAGAGATTTATGGAAGACGCAAATTCAATTCTGTCAAAATATAATTTTTTCTTAAATTGGTTTTTATATCTTTTAATTCAAATTTTAAAAGTGTATATTTATTAAATTAGCTCAGATACTTTTGAGGTTTAAATATTTTAAAATGTATTTTTTTTCTGACGATTAGTTCTTATTATATCTCTCCGATTGAATGATCATATAAACAATTAATATAGACATAAAATACGTCTACTGATTAAATATACATGTCACTTTATTACGATTTGTAGCAATGATGATAATGGAATTTTCTAATCTATTAAGATAATAAATGAACCATTATGTTAAATAATTTATTAGTCGACATTGCAATCAAATACATGATTAATTTATACGATTTCAAATATTAATAATGTATACTTGTCTCTTTCGCAATATATTAGCTTTTCCCCCACCCTTTTTAGGCTGAAATTGCAGTAAAGAATATTTGCTTCTTTTTCTTTTTTTTTTTGGCAATCAAGTACTTGTACTTAGTTTAAGTGATTTTTACTAGTGAATATACAGTAAAAATTATTTTACAGATTTATTTGGGACAGATTTGTTGAATAATAAAAAAGATGTCGTATTTTTTGAGGAAAAGAAACACAATTTCGTTAGACTTTATGTATTTATTGAGAATATATCATTGGCAAACGAGTAAACACTTTTTAATTAGAACATGAATGATTTATTTTCTTTTGATAAGTATTTTCTTAATTAAGATTTAAACCCTTTAATAAATAAAACCTGAGATGCTCATGTTGATATACCACTGCCCTCTAAATTGATACTTTGCTGATAAATAAACAAGCAGAAGACTAGCTAGATAGTAGTGTTTCTGTTGGGTCAAGAGTACATTAAGTTCTTTTTATGTTTTGACGATGGGCAAAACGTTTGACTTGAAGTGAAATACGTTGGAGAGTTCGGAGTTGCGAAACAGCCACTACAAGTGCTTCACGTACGTCAAGAGAGAGTCACGTACATGAGATAAGGCATGAAGACAAGCAGAAGCGAATTGAGTGATGCAAAGAGCAAACTCACGTACGTGAGAATATACTAACATACGTGAGACACATCTAACGTGCACAAGATAAAAGTTGGCGTACGTGAATCATGCCGGAGCTTGATCAACGTACGTGAGATGGAAACACACGTACGTAAACTGAAGAATTTGTAGATGACATACGTGAGAATGACACAGATAGCTGCAATAAGCAGAAATGTACTCCAATGGCTATTTTATCTCCACCAACGGTCATATCACTTGGAGAGGCTATAAATACATCAAGGAAGGGCATAAAAACGTGGATGATCATATGCTTTCAAGTCCCAATCATTTTCATCATTCCCCTCACTCCAAAACACCAAATCAAGCTAGA
>CAODLS013318773.1:0-12018 GCA_948243855.1 Flueggea neowawraea | reverse complement strand
GCATGGGTGTGGAAGACACCAAGTGTGTCGTCTATTTGGTTGAGGAGAGTCCATCTTTTGTGTACAATCATCATGGTGAACCATGGAACACTTCCGGATAGAATTCCCATGATTATTGCAGCCCATCCTTGAACAAGTCCTATACATACATAGTTTGTTTGTTACCATCCAATGCATATTGTACTTTCTTTCCCTCAAACTATTAGATAATTACAAAAAAACAAATATATTAAATGGGTTGTGTTGAAGCCACAAGTTCACATTTGAAGTGTTGGAACTTTAGTTGGAAATTAGGAATTATTAGGATAGGAAGGACATGCCTGCTAAGGCCTTTTCAGTGAAAACACGAGGTAAAAAGAACAAACCTAGTATAAGGATTAATGGTAAAGTACCAATTATTGAAGTAATTCATGGGAGCTGACATCTCAAAATTAATTTCACATGGAGCGGTCCTTATGGGCATTAAATATTTTTTCTATAAGATCTGAGTAAACTCGTAAACTATTCAACTTAAAAACGAAATGGATGTGATCAAATATCTTTGCAAAATACCGTTTGAAATGCACTGGATTCATGTATAAGGTATCTTTAAAAAAAGGGAAATTGACCATAGCAAATTCTAGCTAATTTACTTAAAAATTAACCAAATAGTTGACCAGTACTGATAAGAATATGATCAGACATTCAACTGTTCTTATGCATACTTTAATCATCTTATGAATATTCATATAGTCAAAATATGGATATGGATATGGATATGAATAGCGATGAACTATTTATTGTAGAGTACTGGTTGCTCGTTTTTTATATTGGCTCCTATTGTATATGGAACTTTAGGTCTATCAATATATATGTCAAGAGCCTATTAATAAAGTGGCCGATCTGTTTAATATACTGTTAATATTTCTTAAATTAGTAATATTTAGAATGTGAAGGTGATGAGATAGTAGTGTAAGATATACCTGCACCAGGAGTGATGCAAACAAGGCCAGTGATCATGCCCTGAACAGCACCAATAACAGAAGGCTTCTTGAACCAGATTACATCGAGCCATGTCCAAACAAGAAGACTTGTAGCAGCACAAATGTTGGTGTTAAGGACAGCCATGGAAGAGTCAATGTTGGCTGTGTAGGGATCTCCACCGTTGAAGCCTGCCCATCCCATCCACAGCAGCCCTGCTCCTGCTAACATTAGTAACACATTGTTTGGTGGAAACCTCTCTCTGTCCTTTGTTGATCTTGGACCTACCTGCATTCCATCACCTATTAAAACCCTCAACAAATCATCAAACCAAAATGCAACAAACAGAGAAAGAAAAACGAAAGAGAAAACAAAACGGTATTTTTTCATTGAAGCATTGCATTTAAGATTTAAGCCAAATAAGACTATTACAAGCAGCAAATTAAATTCCATATAATGAGTTTTAAAGCCTTTTTATATATATTAAAGCGTCGAACGTAAGAACTTTTGTAAAAAGAGGAGGAATCTGTAGTACTCAACACAACTCTCAATCAAAATTATCTCATTGGTTGCCAATATGAAGATATAATCTAAATTAAATTAAGGGGAAAAAATACATATAACTCGAGTAAAAACCAAATAGTTCGGACTCTACTTCAAACAAGTTTAAAAAAAATGTTATGGCCACCATCAATTTTGGATGTTATGTGGATATTAATGTAAAAATAACTTAAAGGTACGGTTTTATAAACCGAATTAATTAGAAGACTGATTCAAAAATGAGAACACAAGTTATGGCGATCATCATTTTTGGATGTTACGTTGAAGTCAAGATGATGAATACAAAATCCTAAGATGATCACTGACTGAAAATAAATTAGTTTCTGGGAGTAGCTTTCAGGAGAGACATTACAGGTTAAATTTAGAAATAATTGAGATAGATTTTTCTAAAATTCGTCAATATATTATTTCCTTTTCAACTCCAATTTCTTGAGTTTTACTCACTCGTACAAAGATTATTATACTTCTCAACCACAAAAATTATGATGGGATTTAAAAAAAAATATGAAGATAATTTATTCTAATGAACCCAGAAATTAAACTGAGCATATTACGTTATAATGTTATTTTAATTAAACGGTAAAACATTAGCCTAAACGTTATCTGAAGTCAACAAATTCTCTTTACTAAGTCATAGTAAAATGACACATCACGACAAACCACACATTACCATTTTCATACAGATCTTTTACAAGGTTAAAGGAAATTAGGAATCAACATTAACCAAAATAATTGTAACTTATTGGTAATGAAATCAATTCTACGTTTATGATGATGATAAAAATGGTAAAATAGAATGGTAGTTTCATTTGGAAAATGTATTCTCACACAAATTTTTAAAAAATGTGCAAACTATATTTAGTTGAGAAAATAATTTTTTATTTTTTATTTTGTTTCTATTTTTTAAAATAAAATAAAAAATAAAAAAATTATTTTTTATATGAACAAATTTTTTATTTTTCTATTTTTTTAATCTAAATTTTTAGAAAATAATAGAAAATTTTCTAGTCTCTCATTTTCTCATTATAAAACTGGTGAATAGAAAAACTGAACAAAATATACTAAATATGCCCAAAAAAATATTTATACAATAAATTTTACTAAAAAAAACAGAAGGAAAAAAAAAAAAAGAGTCAACTAACCACATTGAAATGCATTTATCGAAAGAAAAACATATTGAAATGCATTTATCGAAAAGAAAAACATATTGAAATGCACGCTTACCCAGAAAGCAGTGGTCAAGCCAGCAATACCAGAAGAAAGATGAATAACATAACCACCGGAGTAATCCATAACCCCCCAATGAAACAAGAACCCTCCGCCCCACAAACTGAACTCCCCGACAGTGTAACACACAGTCAGCCACAGCGGCACAAACGCCATCCACGCCTTGAAGTTCATCCTTCCCAACACCGACCCTGCCAGCAGTATCACCGTTATCGCTGCGAACACGCACTGGAACCACACCATCGACGCCATCGGATAAAACGGCGTTACCATCGCTGTCTCTACGTTGCCGTTTTTATCATAATGCGTCGTGGCAGGCAACGCAGCTTGCTTTATCAGAAATTTCTGCGCCAACGCTGGTCCTGGTTAGTGACAGAACCAGAACAAAATTTAAATTTGTCCTCTTTACAAAAAAATTTATATTAAAGGGAATTCAAGCGATGCTTGTTTTAAAAGTAGAAAATGAATCCGGCCAAGAAGAGAATGACGTTTGATTTTACAAGTTAGAGGCAAAACTCGCCTATAAAATACCTGCTTTCCCCCAAAATGGTAACAGTTTATCGCCAAAAGACATCTTGTAGGCCCAAACCACCCAACAGAGAACGACCGCGGCGAAGGCGTATAAGGCCATGAAGGAGGAGTTGACCGCCCATTTCTTCTTGACTATGCTACCGTAGAGGATGATGAGGCCTGGAACGCTTTGGAGGCCGACGAGGGTGGCTGATATCATTTGCCATGCGCTGTCTCCTTTGTTTAGCCAGTCCGGCACGGCTGCCGAAGTCCAGGCCTGGTAGGCTATCGGAATTGGTGGCGATGCCATGTTTTAAGTCAGTAGTTCGACTCCTTTGTGATTTTTTTTTTTTAAAAAGAAAAGAAATTAGTCGAACTTTGATGGTATGGTGGTAGTAGCACCATTTATATCAATATTGTGTAGTGTTTCTATTTGTGAGAAGAAATACATATATAGCAAATCAAGTGGATATAATTTAAGAAGAAAAAAACACTAAAAATATTGATAACATTAGCTCAAGCTTGTTTGTTTAAAGAATATATTTTTATAAATAAATTATAAAATATTAAATAATAAAAATGAAAATATATGATGTTTATTTTTAAAAAGCATATATTGCCCTTGTTATTTGTTTAGTAATTTTATAGATTTAACAAAAATAATACTTTTGAGTTTCTTAAAATTATTATTATGTAAATCATAAAAAACGACCTCTAATAGTAGAGATGACTCATTAAATTAGAACTATTATATTTTTTCTTCTAATTGAAGTGTCCAACCATCACTTTGATTTAGGTACAAGAGAAAAAAAGTGGAAGAATATAAGTTGAATTTATTTTGTAGAAATATTTATTTATAGAATTTTTCTTTCAAAAACTCGTATCCAAATATCCATTAATTTAGTTAGGTTAATTTCACGAACAGAATATTTATTTAGAAGAAGGAGAAAATCAATGGAGAGTGGACAATTGGACATTGCAGAGTGGGTAGATCCTCTAAGTATGGAAGATTCGTCTAACAAAGGACGGTTATTTTGTCGTATTTGCCAGCTGGACATGTTGGTAGTGAATAAGAAATTGACAGCTCGTCACTTACGTCATTGCTGTTGCAAAGTATTGGAGGACAGGAGAGATCCCGTGAATCTTGTCCTAAATTGGAATCTGAATCTCTACTTCTACACTGGCGTCAAATGAATCTATACTACACTGAAAAGAGAGTTGAATATTCTCTCCGAGGAATCCTCCACTCCACCAAATATAAGGTAATTAACGTGTTACAACTATATTATCGGTTATCTGAGCTGGTTAATTATACTCTATTTATGCTAATTAATAACGTTATTGTTATAATATTCATTTTATAATTCAAGTTTCTTGCTTGAGATTCAATTGAAACTCTTAGCTTTTGTTTGACATCCTTAATGATACAAAGGGAAGGAGAGAAAAGAAAAGAAATACCATTTTCCTTCATTTCTCAGCAATTTAGTGAGAAAAAAAATGGGCTTTGATTTCTCTCCTTTTTAATTTTTTTCTTTTCTTTTCCATCAATTTTTACTGAAACAACCAATGGAAAGGAAAATTGATTTTATTTCCTTTCCTTTCTTTTCTTTTCTCTCCCTTTCCATTGAAACAAACAGGGGCTTAACTTTTTTATAGGTAGTCCATTAACATGTTAATTGTTTAATTTGAAGCAACAACTTGTCGATAAATAAGTTTTATATTTTGAGATATGACTTTTAATAAATTCTGTACTCTTAAACGTGTTTGTTGGCTTAGTATAGCTAAGTTGGTGGAAACAAGGTTTGGATTTTTCATTCAAACTATTTCGTTGTTTTAGATTGAACAAATACTAGCCTGAAAACAAGAAATTTATTGATTGGTTTTTAATTCCATTGTCAAAGGCTTATGTTACGCAAGGTTGACAATGACCTTAATGTGGCTTGTTCACATGAAGGATGAATATATGAACATGACTCCGCATATATGATTTCTTTTTGGGGAATTTATTATTACATTCTTTTAGTAAATTGTAGTCTTTTATTATGCTATTGAGTTTTCGAAAGATTTTTATTACATCCTTAACAGTTAACAATGTTAGTTTTGCGTAACAAAAAATACAAAAATACAAATTTATCCTCCTTTTCTCATTTCTCTTTCTGTCATCCATCTACCTTACTCTCTCTGTCTTTTTCCCCCATCTCTCTCACTCACCGTCTTTCTCTTTCTCACCAAAATACTCACACATCATCTCTCTTTCACGACTCTCCCTTGCCTCTCTATTCTCTCTCTCTCTCTCTCTCGTCTTTGTTTCACATTGCCACTACAAAGCAAAAACTCACATCGTCGTTCTCTCTCTCTCTCTCCACCACCATCTCTCTCTCTTTCGATCACCACCACACTCCTCATCACTATTGCTCCGTCTCTCTTACTCAGGTTAGACGATGACGAGATCTGTCTTCCTCATGCCGACGACATTGCCTTAGTTTCCCTTCTCAATATCGGGTTGGTTTCGATGGAGTCGTATTTTGTTGGGGAAGGAGAGGACGGAGGCAAAAAAACGGCTCGTTTGATGTAGCTTTTGCTCTTCTAGGTTCCATTTTCTTTGGGTTTTAATTGGTTGGTTTTTTAAATTGATTGGTTTGGCTTTTCTAAATTGTTTGGCTTTTCTCCTATTGGTTTCATTTTCTCTAGGTTTTAATTTGTAAATTGATTGTTTTGTAGACTTTTCTTGGTTCTTCTTGTAAATTGATCTGGTTTCATTTTTTTTAAGTTTAGTTAATTGTTAATTTCATTTTGCTTTTCATTTTTGAGTTTGTGGGTTTGAGTTCATTTTCATCAAATTGTAAGAGTTCTTCGTCACTGCGTTTTGAAGATGAAGAGGGAGTTTGAGATTTTGTTTCAAGAAGATGAAGAGGGAGAGATTGAAACTATTGGTTTTGCTCTCTGGTTGGAGATGGCTTCGAGAAATATGGGTTAGAGATTGAGCTCTAGGTCCTGTTATTTTTGTTTTTGGGTTATGATTCGAAACCCAGAGCGATAAGAAAGAAAGGGTCAGTGTTTGCGATGAGAAACCACTCACAGTGTCTGGGTTTTGATTCGAAAGAGAGAGACGATGAGTGAGAGAGACAAAGAGAAAAGACGAAGAAAAATAGAGAGGAAAGGATAGAGAAGATGAAATGATACAAATGAGGTTGGATGATGAAACTGATGGCATAATAGTCATTACAGTCATGTTAGCACGTGTCCTACGTGTCATGTCATCAAAGCTAACGTGTCCTGTTAGTTTGGGCTAACGACGTTAACTGTCAAAGACGCAATATGAACCTTTTAAAAATTTAGTGGCGTAATAGGTTATTACAATTTTCTTGAGGGATGTGATAGTAATTTTTCTTTATTTTTCTTGCTTGTTTTTATGTTATTTTAACCCTGATTGGTCTTAAATAAGTGCACTATAGAAGTGTATAAGTTTTTAAAAATGATAACTTTTGAAATGTTTGTTTGTTTGAAAAAATTTAAAAGTCAAATAACTTCAAATTCCTTTGACTGATTAACTTCTTTAGTTTTTTAGAAATTTAAGGCTCATTTAGTTCAACTTTTTAAGAAGTTAATTTTTGAAAAAATATTTTTCAGGAAGTAAATTATTAGAAAATAACTTACAAATATATTTGATTAGCATGTTGAATTGTTGAGAAGTACAACTCATTGTATTTGGTTTAAAATTATACTTCCTAAGAAGTTAGTTGAAAAAAGTCAATAATACTCTTATTTTTATTAAATTTAAATTAATAATATAAAAAAATAAAGAAAATATATATTTTTATTACACAACATTTTTTTTCTTATAAAAAATAAAATTACAGTTATTTTTTAACACAATTCTATAATAAAAATTATTTTTAAAATTTGACCAAATTTATTTAATTAATTAAATGAAAATACTTCATATAAAACATATTTTGAAAATCTTAAAAATATAAAATATTTTTTATAAATTATATAAAATTAAAATTTATTTATAAAATATTTTATCAAAAATTTATTTTATAAAATAATTTATCAAAAATTATTATTGAAATAATTTATAAAATTTTAAAAATAAATAAATAATTATAAATAAATAATATTTTGAGGATATATTCGTAAAATACTTGGTTGTTTATTAAGGAAGTTGAATTTCCTAACTCCCCCTCAGGAAGTTACTTCTCGAGGTCAAAGGAAAGTCAAGCAATTGACTTCACGAGAAGTTCAACTATCTTTGTTCAAGCACGTAAAGAAAGTTTACCTATTTTCCGAGAAGTAACACTTTCCCTCTTTCTGAAACCCAACCAAGCAAGTCCTAATTACTGAGGGGGAGTAAATAACTTGTACTTATCGATTAAAAATAATCCAATAAGTCTAAAATACTCTCTTTAATCATATAAAAATAAAACTCCTATATCAATCTGTATATTTTTGTCGTACAACACACATAGCATTTTGATTAATTAGAATTTAATTAGATTTTGTTATTAGTTTATGGATTATTTTCTATCTTTGATGTTTTTAATTATTATATTTTTCATAAATATTTGATCAATTAGGATTTAAAATTTTTATCAATTTTATTAGATTTTTTTTTATTTTCGTATGCAAAAGCAAGTCTATTTTTGTTTATTCAATTTAATATTTCAATGATAAGGACATTATTGTAGTTTATAAACTACTTTGGAAGAAGTAAACATTCCAATTAAACAGTCAATTAAAAAAATCCTCAGAATTAATAAGTGAACAAAACATAAAAAAATACAACTTTCTAGTAAAAAAATTTAATACTAATACAAATTTCCTGGAAAAAACTTCCCAATAACTCTATAAGTTAAGCTATCAAACCAAACGAAAGCTAGTATTAGTGCAAATTTTAATAACCGGAGGTTTCTGTTAAACTGGATAGTAATACATTCAATCTGGACATGACTTTATTTTTAAAATGTCATTATAAGTTTAAACTCAACTCCTTCGCTCAATCAATTGCTTAATTATCATACTTTAATTGATTCAGTTAAAGTTAGTATGATTTATAAAATGATTGTATTAATATATATGAATATTATTCATAAATATTTTTGAGTTCACTAAAAATTTTAATTAAATTGTTCACAAAATTTCAAATAGTCAAATTTTGCTTTCTTGAAAATTATAACTTCTTTGATTCGATCTTAAAACTTAAATTCAAAATCAAATTAAATATTATTTTGATAAGTGATTTAATTTGTTTTTATCAAAAATCGAACTCTTGATTTTTTAGTGTTGGAGCTAACTTTAAAATCAAATTAAATATGAAATTGACATGTAGGGCAAACTGACATTAGTTTACATCTCGAACTCTTATTTGAATAAATAGAAGGCAATATATTTACTAGGATTATATTCAGATTAATAGTGTTTACTCTGATCGTCAAAATAAAGATAAGGGTCGATAATTCAAGTTTAGTCAAATTTAATGTAAAAAAAAGAAGACAAAATAATATATTAAAATTATGAGCAATTTGCAGCATTAACTGATTGAATGTTCAATTCTATTTTTTTTAAAGAAAACCATAACATTGAAAAGTAGTTGCATTCTCATCCAGTAGATCCCTTTCAACCATCCTCCTTGGAGTTATATGAATGATTATATTTTGGTGTGTCCAAATCACATTACATGTTATATCTCTCTCTCCATCACTATGGATATTTTTTTCATAAAATGCAAAGTTTTTTTTTGTTTTATTTATTAAATTTGATAAGCAATATGATCAAAATGAACAACATATATTCGAGTCATTTTTTGAATTATAAATTTATATGGTTTCGAGTTGTCTTTATTGTTAAGTTAGTTTTAAACTTAGGCAAATGATTATATTAAATTAGAGCATATAATTGCAGAATGATAGTAACATTTGGCATGAATTATCAAGACATCGACGAACTAAACACATTAAAATGTTATTAATCCACAATTAAACATAGGTTCATGCCTTTAGTTGTCATACTTGCTACAGACCCGCAAGATTTGAAGGTTTTTTTTTTTAATTTGTATTTGATATGAAAAGACAAAATAGAAATCTATATATTATTAAAAAAAATTGTAAAGAAGTACATTTTATTTAATTAAATTAATTATTGCAAGTTTTAAATGCTTCTTTGTACACCACATTTTGAGTACTATTACACGTTTCGTTTTCATTGTGATAAATAAGAATCTTCATTCCATTTTTTCTAATCACTATTGAAACAACAACATACATTTGACTGTGACAGAAACCAGGACAAGAGAAATATAATCTGACATGTGAAAGTAATTGTTCCTATCTTTTGTTAATTGTCATGACAAAACAAACAACTAACAGGTATAGTCTTGGTTAGAATTTAAAAGGTTTGAAACTTATGATTGACAAATGATTATATTAAATTAGAGCCTTAATTGCAGAATGATAGTAACATTTGGCATGAACTATGAAGACATCCCCAAACTAAACACATTCAAATGTCATTAATACACAATTAAACATAGGTTTATGCCTTTAGTTGTCATATTCTATTGTCCTGTTTGGGGTGTCAAGTGATAATTATAAGCAAATCTCACACAAGCTTTCTTAGCAAGCCAATATTAATTGATAATGACACCAATCTATTACAGTCCAAACAAATTAGCAGTGACAAGAATCAGGACCTTGAAAATTCCGTAATTACCTATTTTGAAAACATATATATATAGTCAATTTATGCTATTATTGCTATTTTTGCCAGAGTTCAATACCGTGACAACTGAACTTTCCGGTAGTTTTTGGAAAGCCAAATTATTTTCTCAATTTTACTATACAATCTATCAAATTTACCAGTCTATTATCTACTTTTATAATCTACAATTGACCTACTAAAAACAAATAGTTAAATGAGTCAAACTTAAACATATTAAAACTTGGCTCGGCTAAATTACAAACATTATGCTGTACCTTTCTTTCGCCAAAAATATATATTATTTGGTAATTGCAACAGCAACTGAAAGTAATTAAGTGGCTAATATGGTTGCATCAAGGGAGAAGAACTGCAGCACATAATTCTGAGTGTTAAAATTACCAATGCTTTCCATAATCACTAACTAGAATACAGTGAGAGTACATGGGTTAGCTTAGCTCACTTTGAAACTAGCTCACTTTGAAACCTACACAATAGGTATCACCAGGCTTGTTTTTACAAAGCAAATAACTACAAATTGAGAAAAGGGTAACAAAAAAAGGGAGAATAAACAAAAATAAGGTGCAAGAAAACACTCCTTATGACTATGAACCATCGACAACAAAGATACTTTGCTTCTGGTATCTAAATCGAAAAAAAGTATAAAGAATTTCCTCAATGAGAAAAATGATTACATGGTTTTCGATGGCTCGAGCACATGAGGATGTCCAGGCTGGTTCGATGATCCACAGCAGCAAAACTCAAAACCTTGAAGCTTGTTTCATCATCACTTGAAATAGTCTTGCCGGAGAATTGTGATAAACTTTGATGGCGATCCTTCTTCATCCTTTTGCTTCCAAAGTTCTCCATTTCCTTGAATGTACCATGATACTTTTGGAGACAATGGTGTGTAGAGATCTGCATGTTTGGAATTAAACACGTGAATTAATGTATCTACCATATATTAATGGATATGGCTTGAAATGTGATCAAACTTATGAAATAGACAAGGACCTACAATGATAAAACCGAAGCCAACTTGTTGCAGCACTAGAAGATCAGAAAAACACTGACACAGCAACATGACGGTAAATACTTTTTTTTTTTCCACTCAAGGGAAGATTTTACATTCCGAATCCTACAATTCCCATTTAGATTTACGTCCAGAGGCCGAGCTGCTTTGTTGAACCACAACTAATAGTTTATTCCTATAATTGTGTGGAACAGAATGAATGCATGCATATGGACAAAACAGTGACATTGTAAAAACTAACCATAAAACACCTAAAGTGAACTATGCATTGTTTACTAATTAAACCTTGTACCAGCAAGTTTTCCGATGCGTCCATGCATGGATGTAATACTAGTAGACTATTCTGTATTATGGCTAAGCTGTCTAGCATGAGGAATTCACAGGGGAACCAAATATTTATACTAGAGAATTTTTTTTTGTCTGCCTGCTTTCACAAATTCTCTTTCAAAATTTAGTTCAGGGTTTTGCAACACAACACAGAACATCATGAAATCTACGCAAGCACCAGTGTAGAACGTGCCCTAAAAATGTCATCTTAATCATTTAAAATGTCTGAACTCCCTTAGAAAGGCTGGAAGTTGATAGGAGCATTCCATCCACCAACATAAACTTTGACTCAGACCGAACGACCTATTCGTAGTTGTCTCACCAAACACTAGCAGCATGTTTAGTCATTTTTAAGACAGCAGAAGTTATTCTAAGAGAAACTAATTTCGATCTACCAATATGCATCAGGATTCAGGACTACTTGTCATCAAAGTACTAGCAACCGGTTAATTTGTATGATTAAAGCTTTGTGATTGATCCGGTTATTTATTTCAGGTACATATGTACCATACATGTAACAAAGCTCTTCCTGCTTTTAGGAGTCCCTAATTAATCTCAAACCTTCAAATACCTTCAAGCATTGAAGCCAGTATCCAAACATTTCTATAACATATGTATTATACCACCACCAACAAAATAATTTGTTATGTTTCTTCCTCTCAGCTCTACTTTACCTTTTCCAAAAACTGATCACTAAACGCCCT
>CAODLS013318037.1:0-16026 GCA_948243855.1 Flueggea neowawraea | reverse complement strand
ACACGTGTCACAATTTCATTGGTCCAAAATCTGATAATATGGATGACACGTGTCATCGTGACGTGTGTAACACGTGGCTGCAGTGCCACATGTCATAGTTACGTGGATGTCACGTGGTGATAATGACACGTGACATATTCTCATTAGTCCACGTGGTGTGTCTATCCAAAATTTCTTTTGAAGCTTCCGCCACTTGTCGACCTCTGATTAGGCCATGTGTTGCATATGACACGTGTCGGGTGGTGATTGGTTGCCGACAATCGATTCACATGGTCCCATGTGACAAGTGTCGATCGATGAGTGGTCCACGTCTCGGTCAACTTTGACCGAAGTTATTGCTCCATCAAGTATCGCGTTATGAGTGGACCATGTAGACGAATCACAACTCGCCACGTCGCCATTCTTATCAGATGAAAAATTCATCTGTAAACTTCTAACTCAGTATTTTTTGATCGGCTTTCGTCGATTTGACGACCTTTCCGATAGAATTTCGCAACGAAACTTGGGCAACTAATGTTTTTGAGGTCACTAATCTCAAATCTTTTATCAAAATTTCGAAAATCCAACTTTCAGTTTTCGGCTCCGGACGGACTCGAACCAAAAACGACGTTCGGAGCAAAAAGTTAATACAATAAATTCACAGTAGATATTACAGATATAGACCAACAATAATTTTGAATCATAATCTAAAATTCGTTCTCCGCTCTGATACCACTGAAGAAATCTAGCTACCAGTTTAACAGATAAACAGTATATACTAGTAGGTTCGAGTTACCTACCTCGATTCTTGCAGAAGCGCGACCCAACCAGCAGCGAAAGACAAAGGTCAGGATCGGTTCGATGTTGGTCTCGCGAGCAAACCACGGTCGGTTGGCGACTGGAGTGCTCGTCTATTTCGCAGCCTTTATGCCACGTGAATTGGGACCATCGACGAACGAGGAGCAAGTGGAGAAAGGAGAGAGGTGACATGGTGGAAGAAGAGCTCTCTTCTTCCTTTCCTCTCTCTCTCACATTTTAGTGTGTGGGATGGAGGAATGAAAATTTTCATTCTTCCACTTCCATTTTATAAGCTCATTTAAGGGTTTTGGGCCCAATGGGCTTAGCACATGGGCCTTTTGGGTCCATCTCAATTGGGCTTGTCAATTGGTCACGGTCCATCGTCCCGGTTTACATCTTGAACTACCGAGTTCGATCCACCCGTCATGGGCGGACCGCTTTTTCCAACATTCATCAATTTTGTTTTATCATATCGAACTTTTTAACTTTGTTTTGATTGGAAAATTACTTTTACAAGTATTTTCCAATTGAGACTACCATTCAAATTAAGTAGCTACTAAGACTATGTTTAGTTTGGAAAATATTTTTTTTTGTTTTTGTTTTTGTTTTTTGTTTTCTATTTTGTTTTTTGTTTTTTGTTTTTTAAAATAACATAAAAAATAATAGAAAATTTTAGTATTACATGAACAAATTTTTATTTTTTCATTTTTATTTTCTATTTTTTTTTAAAAATAAAAAATTTCCTCAACTAAATAGGCCCTAAGTCTCCTAACAAATTCAAACATAGTGCTAGTTTTGTTACATTCTTTTTTGTTTCATTGAGTCAATGCTAGTTTTGTTCCATTCCACTGTCTTATGACAACTCATTATTCTTTAAATAGTAACGATAAGTCGTATGGTACCCGAAAATAGATTTCTATTCAAGTTTAATAGTTACTCTGGATTGGTAATGCTTAAATAAGTAAACAGGGAATTCATATAATGCTATGTCAGCTCGTGCTTCCACCTTCCAACACATCATTTTCAAGCTTCACTCCTAAAACTTGAGAAAGCAATTAACAAATACAAAATGTACTCACAAAGTCCATTACGATAGTGAAAATCATTATATAACTTCTAACAAGGAAGCTTTTTGATTCCATAAGCAGTTTTCTTCCTTCCTGATCACTACTGGCCTGCCTGGACTATATCAGGAAAAGAAAGGAGGAGATGGCTGTCGGAGGCTTCGCCGTTGACGGACTGGTTAGTGGGTTCGACGGCGAGATTACAGTCTCTGTGGTGATAACATGCATCGTTGCAGCGACAAGTGGACTCATTTTTGGTTATGACATCGGAATTTCAGGTATTGCTTTCTTTTCATTGTTTCACGGTTATTATATCTAAACAAATCAGTGGTCATGTTGAGGATTCGATTTCTTTTCTCTACCTTTCTAGTTTAATTAATCAAAAATTTTGTAGTTTTCTCTCTTTTTCTTGCTTCTTACTGTGGCTCAATTGAATATGTTTGTCTATATAATTTGAATTAAGGCAATGAATTGAATGGTAAATTGGTAATGATCATCACTCGGAAAGCAATGGAAATATTACTAATGCTAGTCTTGGGGTTGAATGAATCTGTGAATCTTAATTTAGAGGAGATTTCACTTTTTTTTGTAAGACATTGTAGAGCATTTAAAATTCATGATTTCTCAAAAAAAGAAAGAAAGGGGAATTTGGTAGCTCATTTTAGGTGACATTAATTTGTAATTTATTTGATTAGCAAATGTGGTAGGTACTTTAGGTGGTTGAGGTTTGGTTTGAGTCCCCATACTAGCAATGTGACAAAACTTCCTTGCAATAAAATCATGGCTTGTCAAGCCTGGTAATTAAAAGAAAGTTAAATTCACCATTTTCAACAGAAAACAATTAAGTTCACCATTTTCAACAGAAAACAATAACCCTGGTTTTTGGTCAATGGAGACATCTATTTTTATTTTTAACTATCAATAATTTTGCGAGTTACTTAATTTTATTTATTTTTATTTATTTTTTTTAAATTTTATAAGAGATAAAAAAATTAAGTAAAAGTTACTCAAATTAAATAAAAGGTAATTAAATTAGTAACTCAACTTTTACATATTTTTTATTTTTATTTAATTTTTAAAAATTTTATAAAAAGTAAAAAATTAAGTAAAAAAATTAAGTAACTGGTAAAAAAATCATTATGTAAAAAAATTAAAAATTAAATAAAAGGCACTAAAATTAAGTAAATGATAATTTATTTAATTTCGTTCATGTTTACTTAATCTTTTGAAATTATGTAAGGGGTGGTGTATACTCCCTTATACTTCCAATAACTCACATTCATTTTTTTTCATCTAATGGTCTACATTCACTTGCCTCATTAAGGCAAAAAATAAGTGTCTCACTGTAGTCGCACACCGGTTTTTGTAGAACTTCAAATTATTCCACCAATTATGAACCAATATTGATAAAAATTATTATGGATAACTTATATGGACATCCGAAATTGTAATGTTTTTATGGAGAAGGTGGGGCTATGTTTGAGAAAATAATTTTTTGTTTTTGTTTCTATTTTTTGTTTTATTTTCTAAAATAACATAAAAAACAATGAAAAATTTTAATGTTGCATGAACAATTTTTCATTTATGTTTTCTAATTTTTTTTAAAAAAAGAGGAAATTTTTCACAACTAAACAACCTTGAATTTCTTAAATATTCTGTCCTTGTGTCATGAGATGAGAAAAGGAAAAGAAAGTTCATCTTAATTATAGGCTTAATACATAATTTACTCCCCAAACTTGCACTTTTTTTTCTGTCACCCTAAACTTTTTTATTATTCAATTTACCTCCTGAACTTGTTAAAATCCTCTTAACTAAGGATTTTTTTAATGTATTTGAATATTAGAATCCTCCAATTTACCTTCAAGTTATCATCCCTAACTGTAGAAGGTAAAAATAAAATAAAAAAAATCTCGTAATAAAGCTACAATAAATTAAGAAAATTTGATAAATTACTCAATTTAATCAAGTTTAGGGGGTAACTGAGACATTTTAAGTAAGTTCAGGGGTAGTTGAGACAGTTTAAATATGTTGAGAGGTAAGTTGATTCGAAAAATTCAGGGTTACAGTAAAAAAAATGTGCAAATTTGGCGGATAAATTATGTATTAGTCCTTAATTATAAGTAAAGGTTATCTTAATTAGAAACTGATGCATCACTAGGCAAACCTACCCTTTGTGTTGAACCAACAGATAAGCCTTATATCATATAAAATGGGGTCTTTTACAAGAAAAAGAAGATAAATTAATTTAATTAGCGTATGTTGACAATAAAAGTAAAGGTCTCTTTCAAACTATCTGATTTAATCAGACTACAATATTTCCCAGCATCATCATATCATTTTCAATCCATCGATCCTTTACATATCGCTAGTTCTTTAGCAGATTAACGTTGTCTGCTCTGGGAAGAAAAAATTCACAACACTAGCTACTCTCCATAATTAGAAGGAACAGCTTACAGCTAGTTAAGCAAATGCAACTTAATTTTGAATCATAACTAATTAATTCAGATTGAATCTTTTCTCATTTTTCTTTCATTAATCTGGTCTTTTTTTAATACTGGATACCTGAAAATAATTCAACCTGATGAGCCATGAAAAATAGTGGCAAAGTCCTGACATATCACAAAAATCAACCATTTCTGAATATGTATCATCATTGCAGGGGGTGTAACCACAATGTTAACGTTTCTGGAGAAATTCTTCCCATCAGTACTAAAGAAGGCAGCAGAGGCAAAAACCAATATGTATTGTATGTATGATAGTCAGATTTTAACAACGTTCACATCATCACTATACATAGCAGGGTTAGCTGCATCCCTTGTAGCTAGCCGCGTCACCGCAAAATTAGGCCGCAAAAACACAATGGTTCTAGGCGGCTTCACGTTTCTTGCCGGTGCTGCCATCAACGGAGGCGCTGAAAATGTTGCCATGCTCATTATAGGCCGTATCCTACTTGGTTTCGGAGTTGGTTTCACTAACCAGGTTAGTGGAAATTTTCAATTTTTATCTACACTTCTCGGAGACAAGGCTATAGAAAATCATTTTGTGTATGCTGCAAATGTGAAGGCAACTCCTGTTTACCTATCCGAGATGGCACCACCGCGTTGGCGTGGCTCTTTCAACACAGGCTTCCAGTTTTTCATCGGCGTTGGGGTGGTTGCAGCAAACTGCATAAATTATGGCACTGCTAAACGTACATGGGGCTGGCGTCTATCTCTTGGCCTAGCCGTGGTGCCTGCAGCCGTCATGACAATTGGTGCATTGCTCATTTTCGACACGCCAACTAGTCTAGTGGAACGTGGCAAGATCGAACAAGCTCGAAAATCTCTTAAAAATATCCGAGGAATTGACTCCAATGTGGATGCGGAGATTGGTGATCTAATCGAAGCCAGTGAAATTGCCAAAACTGTTAATCAGGAACCTTTTGTGACCATATTTCAAAAACAGTATAGGCCTCACCTAGTAATGTCAATTGCAATACCCTTTTTTCAACAACTCACAGGGATCAACATAATTGCATTCTACGCTCCGGTTCTCTTTCAATCAATTGGTTTAGGAAACGCTTCGTCTCTAATTGCTGCAGTCATACTAGGAGTGGTTAATCTTGGTTCAATCCTGGTGTCCACAGGTGTGGTTGATAGTTTCGGCCGCAGATTTTTGTTTATTGTTGGCGGGATTCAGATGTTCATTTGTAAGGTACATATGATGCATTTAATTATTTAAAACAAATATCAGAATCTCTTCAGGAAATTTCTGGTAATTAACATTTCGGTTATTTGTGTTAAATCAGGTGGCTGTGGCTGGTGTACTAGCAGCCCAAACAGGCGTTTCGGGCACAGAGCGAATGTCAAAAGGGTATGCAATACTAGTACTAGTTCTAATGTGCATATATGCTGCCGGATTCGGGTGGTCGTGGGGTCCTCTTAGCTGGCTCATTCCAAGTGAAATATTTCCGGTGAAGATCAGAGCAGCAGGGCAAAGTATTAGTGTGGCCACGAATTTTGCAACAACATTTGTGCTGTCACAAACATTCCTGAGCATGCTTTGTCATTTCAAATTCGGTACTTTCTTGTTCTATGGTGGTTGGATTGCCGTGATGACAATTTTTGTGGTGCTGTTCTTGCCGGAGACAAAAGGGATTCCTTTGGACTACGTGTATGCTGTTTGGGAGAAGCATTGGTACTGGCGTCGATTTGTTTCTACAAATTATAGCTGAGTAGGACGTGTCTGCAGGACTGTGATAAATCATAATTTAAGCAACACCAAAGTTGTAGAATGTGCAGTTTTTTTTTGAACAATTACGATTCTAATTTATTTAACAATCGAGATTGAAAATTTCAGAGTTTATATTTACTAAATTTTATTCCAATTTCTGAATACCCTTGAAAAGATATTCATTTATCGCTCATGAACTGTGAAATGAATTTTTCGCACTGTCTAAAAAAGAAATTTGAGGAAACAGAGATAGGACATAATAATTACAGAAGAATTTTTCGAACCGTGAAGGAGAATAATGGGAAGATAACATTTTGGGTAATTCTCACATGTATTGTGGCTACTTCAGCTGGCCTTTTATTTGGTTATGATGTCGAAATTTCGTTCTGTTTTGAATGCAATTGAATTTTGTTATTAAAAGCACGCTTTTGCCTTGAGTCTCATGCTTCAGGATTTTGTTAGCGTCCTATTTATGAGCATTAATGTTATCGAAAGCGCAACTTAGTCTTGTCTTGAGGCGCTACTCGTATTTTCAACATTCCTAGTCAGGATAAACCCGCGTCAACAATAAGAAACATAGAAGAACCCGAGAGATAGTAAGATTGTTGCATTTTTTACATTTACAGAAGGAGTAACGGTAATGCCAGCATTTCAGGAGAAATTCTTCCCGCATTTTGATCAGTGGTTTCGCTGCCAAAATTGCCGAAAATATTGGCAGTGGCACTGGTTTGTACGAGAATCATCAAAGTATTAATTTTGCAGAAAACTGGATGAGATGCCATCAATTGTTTCCTTCTTTGCATTATGACTACTAACAAAACGCGTTTCTGAGGCTTTGTTCATAAAGTGTTTGACTGGAGGTTGAATGCTTTAGAATAGGGTGGGCTCATTTCAGTTTCTTATTTTTGGATGGGCTGTATGGTGTAATTTTCACTAACTTTCACTGCTAAACCAAAGAAACATAAAAAAGACTTCGTTCAATACAAATACCCGAAAAAGTATTCTTATACAAATACCGGAAAAGTGTCCAAACGGCAAACTCATACAAAAAAAATTCCGGAAAAGTGAAAATAATTGAACCACATGGTCCTATTTTTTCTCAAAATATAATATAGAGCATAAATGAACAAAATATATACAAAATTAACTTGAAATAAACCGAAAATAAGCAAAAAAAATTATATAACAAATTAGAAAAGAACATACTTTTGCAAAAAATAAATTGCAATTTTTTTTTTACTTTTTCCAAATACACAATTTATTTTTTCAAAAATCAAAAGGACTTGTAGCATAGTAGTACTAGAGTCTATTTCAACAATAATTCGGTGGAAGCGAGTAAAATGATTTATTGAAAAAAAATTGATTTTCCTAAAAGAAGATGACATTGTATAATTGTGATATTAAATGAAAATATATCACATTCTTTTTACACCATAATATGTTCAGTATGCTCAATTTTGAGAGCATAGTGTTTTCGATGATTTCAAAGAACACAAATCTTTTAAATTTGTTCAAAGAAAAAAGTCGGTGGTCTTATCAGATTAACTTGCCAAGCATATGCTCTATAAGATGTTGATGGCTATTGGGCTATCATTAATAACAAGGTTGGCTCATCAAGTTGGGATAGTTATATTGCAATACAATTTATGTTTGTGCGTCCTCTCCCGCCAAAGCCTTCATTTTCAAAAGAACTACAGAAGAAGAAAGCTTAAAAATGATAGTTACCGAAAACCACCAACTATGGAAACCTGAGACTGCAGAATTAATTTACGTCCAACCAATTCACACCTAACTCCACTCGGTCTCTTAACACCATTTCTCTTATTACAGGTTTTACAATTGATTCATTCCGCTACGTTGGAAATTCGTTAATAACTTAATAACAATATAGTCATGATAATGTTTAGTTTTTTTCTTTCACAAAAATAATCGAACCACGAAATTTAGAATAAACGCGTATACAGTCAATCACATGAACTATTCTTAAATGATAAATATATTTAGTATACTTCAATTTGGGAGATTCTTGAAGCCTAATTAACTTTGAAATTTATTGCTCTTATTGACGTTTATAATTTATTCAACCAGTAATTTAGCAAGAAATTGAAGTGGGTATTTTTCATCTTTCAGTTAGTTAGCGAGTGAACTTAGCTTTAAGAATATGGTTCTAAGTTATAATGGTCATTACGACAGAAGAGCAGAAAATGTCGATTTCATATTTAAACCAACGTAATCTCTTTTCATGGGACTCTTTTTTTCTTTCTTTTTTTTTTTGGTGAGAAATCTCTCATGTGACTCTTTAATGATAATCATCAGAACTATAGCCCTAGGAGATCATTTGGAACATAATTCTGCGGTGGTACAGTTGATGGATATAATATTAGATCATTTTTAATCACTTCGCATTTCATATTTTAATTAATGAAATATTAATGAGTTAGTTCATTTAACAGAAAAAATTAACGAGTTACTAGTTTAAATATACTTTGAAGATAAGAGTGGCCAGTTTTATCGACAATATCTTGGGTAGCAGTTATATAACAAAACTCTTTCTAAAATTTTGTACGACTTTTGAAGAATTATAGATAACAATCTAGTTGGGATGATAGATAACAAAAATTTTGTACTTTTAATTTTCTTGAATACAATTATAGATAACAAAAATAATTTGTTGTATGAAGTTGATATTATTGAAGTGTCAATCTAGTTAGGATGATAATGTGTACTACTGATTCTTAGTTCTCCAGTCTTCTATAAAAAAACAAAAAATAATTTGCTAACTAAAACATCTTATTCCATAGTAAAAAAAAAACTAAAACTAAAACGTCTTATTTATTTTATAAAAAAAAACTAAAACATCTTATCTTATGAATAACAAGTAGTTGAAGAACTTTATCCATGTGTACTAGTGCTTTTCCCCAACAAATTGAGAGGCAGCATAAATACAATATATATGCAAAAACATGGAGATTGACAATTAGATTTGGCCAATTACTGAGGCCATTTATTATGCCCTAATAATTGAGAATGTATTTTACTTCTTACAATTTTCCTACGGAGCGTGTGATCTCACCTTAAGCCCTTTTACCATGGAAACAAAAACTTTATAATTGAATCATTGAATAATACATGTTAGCTAAGTTGGTTCTTTCTTGTGTACTAAAATGCAATTCTCAATGAATTACCGTCATTAACAGGACCACATATATGAACGCATACAATTCATGAATCTTACATACAAAGTTCTGTGGTCCAATGTTTGCTGAATCCAAAAATCATTCAAGCACAGTATTAATGTCTTCATAGCTGCAAATATCAACAAGAGTTATTTTCTACATGCATCGAGCTTACATTAAATAAGGTGAATGTTAAGGTTCAAAGCCACATAATTTAGTCCAAATAAACAACCTTAAAACTTTGGGAGGTGGCTTCATGGCATGCATATGAAGACATAACCATACTCTTTAAATGAAAATGAAGAAGCAATCGTGACTGCAAATTGTCTATAGAACTACTGTTTCGATGGATTTGCAATGGTACTAGAGAGTTTATAGTTTGCACGGGAGGAAAAGGACCCACAATATTGAAGCCGTACACCTAAAGACGACCCCACTCCACTTACCTGCTTCATCCAAACGTAAATGCTTGATTGCGTCAATCATATCAGTTGATCCGTGGATAGATGAATTTCCTTTGCTAGGTCCCATACTAGACTAGAATGTGTTCTTGCGCAGCAACTATTATCGTCCCTTCTTAATTTCTATTGTTTTTATTTTTTTCCTCAGTTGAAAGATTGGTAACTGTATTTCCAATGTGTTATTTTTGTTTTGTGTTACATTCATTGTCATGTGATTGATATAGTTGTTGTCTAAATACAATAATAAAATTTATAGTGTCATCGAAATATATAGGTTTTCAAATTCTCAAGTATTCATAATAACGGCGCTAAAGTCTCCAAATTCCAAGTCCTAGTCTCAAATCTCCTCGGTCTAGATTAACTCTAAGCTTCTCAGCTCCCAACTCTCGGTCCTCACAGTACTCTTAGCTTGGTGTCATGATAATTATTAAGGAAGTATTGGGAGCGTGCTCTTTGCATTTTGAATTTAACTACTAGGGTCTTACTCCTAAACTCTACATAAAAAAAAACGTTTAAAGGACAAAAAACTTGCTCTTCGTCTATCCTCTAACGCTCAAGTCATATCTTTATTTATTGTAGCTGCTTGACTCACTTCTTATTCGATTTTGCATGTTGTGCCTTTTTTTACGATTCAGACTTTAAATTTTGTTGCAGACTTAATTGGCCTATTTCGTGATCCAAGTTAGATATAAATCCTTCCAATTTTTTAATAAAAAAATATTTAAATTTTTCTTCTATTTCTTTTCATGATTAAAAAGAGATTGAATTCGAGTTTAAAAGAAATACAATTGTTCCTACAATATTGTTTACATATATGTAATATGATTAAATTTCCTCTCAAATATTGAATCACAACAAATTTCCATTCCCCTAAATAGCTAACAACTCAATGAAATAATAATAATAATAATACATATTATCAATATCATGCATACAAATTAAAATATTTAGTTGAATAATTTTTTTTACTAAAAAATGATCATTCAAATTAGGTAATCCTACTTAAGGGTGAGCCCAACGGGGCTTAATGTCCGTTCCATCCACTCCCTTGTGCCCTTATGTGGAAGGCTTGCGCCTCCTGCATAAGAGGTGGGTGGACAGATGTTGCATTTGTTTTTTTTTTTATAAAATGCTTCAAAGGTCAAAAGGACCATTGAAATTTTTTTTTATTATTTTTGAATGTTAAGGACCGTTTGGCCAACGGTCCTTTTTTTATGTTCATCTATAAATATTCAATTCTACTTTAAAACAGTTTCAATTAACCTACCATTTTTTATATTTATTTACTCGACACTAATTTATAAAAAATATTACTTCTTAAAAATTTCACATAAATAATTTATCCAAAATAATTTAAAATAAAATTTCGAAAATATAATTTATTTTATATAAAAGTATAAAATTAGTATGTTAAATAAATATATTTATTATGAATTGTGTATTATAAATAAATTAAATGAAGAGTGAAGTGATTGTATGTTTCATGATGAAATATAAAGAAAAATATAATTATAGAGTGAGAGAGTTTAATGAAAAAAATTAATAAAAAAATAATAAATATAATCATTATGGATGCCCTAAAATATTATATATAAAAAAAGATGCAACATATCCCATCATAGAACAAACATTTTTTTTTTGACAAAGAAAAGGTCAAATCTTGGATTGCCTAGTTAAGATCCAGACAATTTGATTTACATCTATCCTTTCATGAAATAAAACTTGATAATAACAAAATCATTGCTAAAGCTAATTAATACAATCATGAATAATCATTTAGAACACTAAACCTAATATTTTGGGGTATTAGCTCGAATCACTACTTGTGAATTAGCTGATTCTATAATGACCTCTGAAAACGTATGATATTATCCTTGATCTAACTTACGGCCTCTCTATACTGTTAGCTTCAGCAATTCCAGGAAGTGTAGTAGTGGTTTAAGTTTTGGGCACAAGAACTTGGCCTTTGTGGTCTCTGACTCTAATAAATCAACTCAGTGCTGTTCTATTTCTCTCATTGAACATGCAACATCAGGTGATCAAATTATTAATATTAAAAAAAATAAAATCAATGTCATTGTTGTAGTATATATATTCAGGTGATCAAATTAATTAATTATTTCTTGTTTCGAAACAAAAAAGAATACGTAGAGGGTACCTGGAAAAGCAAAACTTCACATTAATCTTCAATTTTTGTGAGGCAATTGAAACGTGACTGCGTGTGATTCCACCTCCCACTTTTTGAGAGACTAGCTTGCTATATACGTATAATGTTTAAACGGCACCGTCATATATACCGAAAACATAGTCAAAATAAACATCACATTAGAATTTTATGAAATAATACATTATGTTTTTTAAGAAAACAAAACTTGTCAATTTTGCATGTCAATAATGCACACAGCATAAAAATTTCAACAAATCATATTTCTTTGTTGAACTTCTTTTTGATAAGTTTCTTTATTTAGTTGTTCCAAGGGATTGGATATGGCGATAATCAACTAAAGTTTACATTTTTATGTTTTAGGTTCAAATCTTGATTGAGGTAAGAGGTAAAATAATTGATTTGGACTTTCGTCAATCTCTCTACTTTTTTAAAAAAAAATTCTTTGTTCATCTACTATAGAACAAGAATTTATAAGTCAAAGAAATAACTATCACATAATAAGTCACTTTTTGTTGAAGAATAGACATTAAAATTTTCTCATAACAAACACAGGAACAACATAATCATTAAATTTTCTTCACTTTTGGAAAATATATATGAAATGCCCCAAATTCTTCAATCCAACAGTTTGAACCCTTATGCACCACAATTAACATTCTCAGTCAGACGAATACTACTTGAAAGAATTGACATTTCATGCCATGAATTTAGACTTTAAAGCTTAAAATATCTACAATGAACTTGAGACTTGCACAAGCCATACATACATATACATTAGGCTACGGTCAAGCTTCAAAAGAGGAATATCTACGTCGTCGAAACTTAATTTGGTCTCATTAATTTTGGACCGATCGCGATTTGACCGACTAACTCGTATTGTTGGTCCAAAATTCATTTATACAATTAGTTCCCTGCAATTGAATTCAATTTTTCTGTCATCAGTACAATTTTAACTAGGCGAGAGTGAATTGGATTTTTGTTTTTCTAGAAGCAAATTAAATGGAGGTAACTAATTAATAAAAAATTGGTTCGTAATTAAGAATAGATTCTGACATTTATTCTCAAAGGTAATTAAATCTTGTGCAGAATTTTGTGACGACAGATAGAGAGAGAGAGAGAGAGATGATAAGTAGAAGTGGGTTGAGAGCATTTAACAGATAGAAGGAGAAGTGAAGAAGAAAGAACGGTGTTGGTGCTTCAATTCAATGGTCATTCTTGAATTCTGCATTTAAGTGTATTCAAGATGATTTAATGAAGGCAGGTTGACTTACTTGAAACACCTTCTTTTCTTTATCAATGCCATTAATATATTTGGTCCTTATTTTTATAAATTTATTCAATTTCAGTTGCTTAATTATTAATCAATTTTCTCTTTTTGGATCAATTATATACTCTCTTCATCTCATATTGATAGGCGTCTTAGACAAATATAGTATTTGCGGAAAATATATGGTTGAGTTAGTTACAAATAAAATTTGCTGTTTAATTTTTCAAATATACCTTTATTTAATTTTTTAGATGAAATTCTTTGTTTTTGGAGAGTAGTTGTTTAATGAAGCAATTTGTTTTAGAACTAGAATTTAACATTAATTAATAATAATAATGATAATAATAATAATAAATAATGAAGGATAAAAGAGACTTTTGACCTACAAATAAAAAATATGTATAATAATTATCTATATTTTGAGATATCCAAAACAGAAAATAACTATATCAATTCGGAATAAAAAGATTATTATATTATTTTATACAAATCCAATTGTTAATTACGGTGGGTACCTAGAAACACCCTTAGTATGGAAAGGAGCGTTTTTATGTGCCCTACTCTTTTGACTGCTTGCAACGAAATAGGTTTCGATATTTATGTAATATTGCTGTGAGGTCTATTTAGGGGTCCCTCATCGATTTATATTTGTTTGGTGAACTTAGGCTAACGACACTACTTAATGAAGCACAACACCGATCTATACGCAATATACAAAGATTTTTCTCAAACAGAGCAACTTACCAAAAACATAATTCTATGACTTTGCTCTTATTCTGAATTTTTTTTACTCTTTTTTTGACAGCAAAAAAGGGGAGTTGGAGGCGACCAGTAGTAATATATCTCTGCTGGGCGTTATCATGCAGGCATTACCTTCCCGCTACGAAATGTTTCTAAGAGTCATAGCTGACACCTGCAGTGGAATTGGGACCGTGCACGGTGAGGTTACCGTGTCACCTTATTAAGGCAAGTAGTCTTGAACCTGATCACCTAACTCTATTGCGTGTCACAAATCCACGACAATTGGCAATCCACAGTTATCGTCGCTCCCATTCAAACCCGCGACCTCGCGAACTAGGGTCACCACCCATGACCACCAGATTACCCTCAAGGGGTTTGAATTTTTTTTTTTTTACTTTTCATTTGTGTGAGTGAAAATTGGCATATTACCCTCATTCACGGGTCATAGATGAAGTTGCAAGTTAAACTATATATGCCCATGAAGCCACATCAGTTCTGATACAACATTTACACCATTGAAGACGATGATGAGACCATAAAAATAATGAAAAAGTAACATATAGTAATAGAAGAAAAAAATGCAGAAAGAAACGTTGCATGCACACTATATGTGTTTTTAAATTAATAAAAATAAGATAGGTTCATATTAATGTTCATTATGAAGGATGACATAAGCCCACGAAGGTTGTTATATATATGGTTTTAATTAAATAATAACTCATAACAATATGCGTGTGTGATGATCACAGAAGAAGATACACATGATAAATTATATATATTTGATGCACATCAAGTACCATTCAAACATCTTGCGTAAATTACGAGTAAATTACAAAAATCAGTTTTAAAATATTAAAAATCGTACATTGAAAAGTGTCTTTTAACCATGTTCGAGAATTTGATACCCTATAATTCAAAAGACTAAAGAGAAGTTCCCTCATCAAACAAAAAACTTTGATGAAATTTGAAAAAAAAAAGTTATTAAAGGATTAAGATATTAAAATTATAATACGTAGGTAGTATAATTATTTCTGGTCAATTGATGAGAGAAGAATTAATGTGTATGATAACAGAAGGGAGGGGTGTAGAGAGCTCCAAAGTTGATGGGATGTAGATTTTGATTAAATATAAAGGCAGGGAGGAGGAGGGGTGTTGGGAGCTTTAAAGAATAAGGTTCTTAAAGAGTGACCAAATTGTGGAAGTTGGAGTTATGAGATGTCTTAAAGATGATCCATAAACATTCAAGTCCTTCTTCAACTGTATATAGATTACAGACTTCCCCTCATTTAATGTCCTCTTCCACGCACCTCTCTCTCTCTCTCTCTCTCCCCCCGCCTCTTATTAAGTTACTTGTATACCAATTAATTAACAGTACTCTCAACTCTGGCTTCTGTGGCTACTTGTGGTGGCTTTACTTTTTGACCCTTGAATTCATGTACGTTATAACAATGCAATGAGTCCTGCGAGGTTGTCTTCTTTCCTATTCTCTTTTAACCTCTTATAAATCCTCATAACCCTAGTTGTAACTAAGCTAATTTTACAACTCAAAAATAATTCAAATGGTAATCAACACTTTTGGAAACTTTTTTTTTTAAAAAAAATTGATGATTGATATACTTACAAAAGAGTTATACATTCAAACGTTGATCAAAGTGCAAAAGTTGTATATTAAAACTCCAAAAATACGAAATTCCTTTGAATAAGCTCCAATGTCTTTAAAGAAGAATAAAAATGTCAGATATACTCCAATCATAAAACCAACAAAAGACTTGAACACCTTATCACCACTCCAGTATATTTTTGCTCGTAACACTCATAATAGTATTATTGTACGTCTATGGCATGATCGTTGCACTTATCGTGATATCACAATTTTCAATTCATGAATGAGGGAGAGTTGGTTAGAAAGCAGCTAATAAATAAATCAAACATGGAAGTTTGGCATTAAGATGAGCTTGGAGCTGAGTAGTAAATGAAGAGCCAAGTTGTTGGCTATGAGAACGTCATTCATAGGTAGGCCCCTTTGCCTTCAAATCTGCCCTATTAGATTCACCTTGCAGTTATGTTTCTGACCATTCACCCCCCAAATACCACTATATAACCACCTCAACTCAACTTGTATTCATACTTCACTCTTCTCACAAACACAAATACTTCTCTC
>CAODLS013317890.1:0-11263 GCA_948243855.1 Flueggea neowawraea | reverse complement strand
GATAAAATCGACAGGTTTATGTGGAAGAAGCTGTGAATATGGTTTTGTCAGAGCCAATTCGACCTCATTTTGTGATTGCTAATGTTATTGGGGATACCTCTGCAATGAAAAGCACTCTTCTTTGTGTATGAACTTTCATATAGACTTACATATGGGTTATTTTTTGGATGTTGAATTGGTGTGGATCAGGTTTATAATTTTGTGCAGTTAGTGGATAAATTGGGTTGGAGGATTCCAATCGTTGTGTCTTGTCACAGTTGAATCATGGGGAGAGATGCTGTTACTAATGAATTCAAGGAGGTTTCTGCCTATGACATTTTCTTTTTTCCTCTTTATTTCTTGTGATGATTAGAATTGATTGAAGAATTGTTGATTTTTTATTTTTTTGCTGCTAATTATGCATGTTGTTAATAGTTATGATGAGGATGGTGATGGTAATAATGATCTTAATGAAGGTATTAATTTGACTGTAGGCTTTATGCCAGGCGTAAAGGTGACAGCACTCCCGCTGAATTGTGGAGAATCCGTAATGCATTCTTCAGCTAAAAATTGAATTTGTTTCCTTTTGACATTGACTTGTGATGAGGATAATGCCTGATCAGTTTACTATGTAATTTACAATCTTCAAATGTTTAGTATTAAATGATTCTAGGAATGTTTCTGGTTTACATCAGGAATAGCAAGATAATGTGGTTGATGACTTTGTGACAAAAATTAGGGAATTTTCATCCTGAGTTTCAGGTTCCATATCACCAATGGCTATTATAATGTTTGGAGTAAGCATTTTTCTGTTTTCAAATACATCTGTATATTTTCTTAAATGATGTTACAGCTAACATATGAATCTTCTGTTGCTCTAGAATGCTGATATTGACCTCAAACCTATTATGGAAAGGCTAGGTAAGGTTTTTGAGGTTGAAAAAACTTTATTGCTTCTATGTTTATTTTACTTGTGGACCATGTGATTTTTTCCTATTCTAAAATCAAACTTTGCACTTGCTCCTCCTCCTCCTCCTTTGTTTTTTTGAAGTTAGGCTAAGATAACTGTCTGGGCATACCTGCATATTGAATGAATTCAGAAACCATTTTATTTCTCAGCCCAGAGTCCTAAATCTTGAAACTGTTGTTAAATGTGACCAAATGGCAAATGAAAATTTTCATGAATTTTCCCTTCCCTGTTGTTTGCAGCTGATATTTTATGATTTCTTGCATCTTGCAGACTATGCCATGTCCAAGGAGACTGTTATTGTTGGTGATGAGAGAGCACGGTTTGTTTATAGAACTGGGACAGAGAGAAGAAGAAATTTCTGTGCAAATAGAGCGTATTCTTCTGATTCTGTTGCTTTTGTGTTTGCAAGGGACAGATGGAGATCTCCTGGTATATGTTTATCTATGTATTTTGAACTCTCTTACTGTTGCTTTAGTCATAAATTGTTTATTTGTTTGGATCAATAAACAGGCATAGGGGAAATTCATTTCTCAGCGGCATTATCAAGTGGTGTTTCTTCACTAGGTCCAGTGTATAAGGCAGCTTCAGTTAGAGTGAATGGTGAATGTTCTCAAACATGGCTTACAGCTAGAAGGGAAGGGCAGCTGGAGAATCTTGATGGCCATAGGATTTTATCTAATATCCATGATGAGGTAGTCTGGTGTCTTTGAAAATAATGCATTCAGTTTATTTGATCCACCTTAAAGTTTTGAGGTGGTGTTTGAAAGAAAATATCCACTTTCAAACTAGTTTTCAATAGTTTTTAAGCATGCCATGAGCATAGCCTAACCCAAGCTTTTCATGTTCTCTAAACACAGTTACAGCACCTTAACAAGTTCTCTTGAGGCTGTTGTTACTAAAAATACCATGTTGGTTAGATGCTTGGCAAGCATTCATTTGAGTGTCGATAGTCTTTCTAAAGTATACATATGCATATACGTGGCAGTTGGAGAATCATAATTACTGTCCTGATCTGTACATTGGAGTTACAAAACGAAGAAAATGCTCTATTGGATCAGATAAGTCTCGACTTATGACATTCTTGTCTTTCCATGGTTTAATAGGGTAAGATATTGACAGTCCCTTGTTTTTCCCCTCAGATATCATTTCTGATAGATAATGACTTTGCAGTTGAATTTTGAAGTGAAATATGAAAAAGAATTTTTGTGAACACTCTGGCCCTTATTTGTTGATGTCCATAAAGCTTCTTTCTTTAACTCTTCTTATACTATTTTTCAACTCTATAAAAACATAGGAATAGTGATGAACAAATTAGGTCATTGATAAAAAATTTGCTGTCTTCTTATATGCGTGTAAATTTGGTAATCCTTGCAACTACAAATAGTCAAATACTTCAGTGCCACTAAGTTGTCAATAAATTGTAATCTGAGTTATTGAAGCTCACTTATCCCAGAGGTTAGAGTATTGGATTAATAACTGAATATAGGAATTTGTTTTCCTTTGGAAACCTTTGAAGTGCACACTTTTACTCTTTGAGCTTCTTCTTCTTTGAGAAGAGACTGAGCTTTTTGAAGGATATGAAAATTTTTAAAACTCATTTTTTATTTTGTTGGGAAGGAAAAGTGCATTTTGATAGTTGGAACAATACACTAGTTTTTCTTTCGGTTCAGAGAATAATTACCTTTGCTTGAGAATAATGTTTTAAGATTTTTTTGCCAGAGGCGATCAAGACTATCTTTTCGTTCAGGGACCTGGAATCAGAACTCGTGACGGTTTCCAATTTTACTGTCCTGATTCGGACACCGCATTATCTTCATGTAACAACATGTCTTCGAAGTTCAGAAAATTGAAACTAGATTGGAATTCTGAGAACTGCCTCCTTGGAAGTAGCACCGCTGCAAATGTCGGTAAAAAGGAAAGCGTCGGAGGTTTTATATTCTCTTGTTCCGGACGTACTGAACCATTTCTTGGACGCAGCAATGCTGATAGCTCGATATTCTTGGAAAATTTTCCTGGAGTTCCATTGGCAGGAGTATTTTGCGGTGGCGAAATTGGACGTGGGATTTCTATCTTGGATGAAAATGAGGTCAAGAAGAAAGCAAAACCAACTGCTGTCTGCATGTATATGGCTGTGTGTATCTTTTAGTTTCCTATACTCCAGTTCATGTGGAGCATTAACTGGCAGAAGAAGTTGAATGATGCAGTAGATGGTGTGCTGTCCTGTTACATTATCTTCATTTTGTCACAGAACACCTAGGCATGTACAATTCACTTTTGTTTTGGATCCTCAAATTTTGAATTAAGGAATATCTGTATAGTAGTTTAATTTTGTGCTTCTATAGTATTTATCTGACAGGATGTCTTTCTTCAAAATAAAAAAATTACTAGTATTTATCCACATGTTCTTCGTAGTGCGTTAGTTCCAGTTCTTTCTCACCCTCTTTCAACATCTCTACAAATCAAAAAACAAAGTTATAAAAAAGCTTAGGGCCAATTATATTAGTGTCCTTGTGTTTTGCTATAATCTTCAATTGAGTTCCTGTGTTTTGAAAAGGTTGTGATTGTGTCTCTGGACTTAAATGACGCTAGCCAAAATTTAGCTAGAACTAACATGACAACCTTTTGTCCTGTTAATTCTGGTTGAATTCTGACCGACTGTATTTACAAGCATGGATGTAATAGTAGCCTTTTCGAAATTTAAGAATGCAATTACAGATTTCAGCAAACTTCAGGGACGCAAACATAATTGCCTCAAAAACTTAATGTGGTGTTTGTTTGCTAATTTATATATTTAATATTTATGCATATTCAACTCATAAAAAGAAACGTCAGTTTTTCTAAATCCGCAATTTGTCTACGATCTAAAATCTTGGGGGTTTGGATTATGTTCCACCACTAATAGTTAGCGCTCTCACTAGTGTTTCTAAAATCCTATTCCCCCTATAACACTGCTGTGTTGGTTAACATGACCGATTGACTGTTGCTTGAAAGTCAAGAAACAAAGTTATTAAAAAAAACCCTAACACTATGTTTGGAGGAATGTCTTGATGAGACAGGAAGGGTTATTAGACGTTTTATTTTTTTACATGTGTTTGGGACAGATGGAAAGATAAGTGAGAATGGTTATGATAAGTTACGAGGAGTTATGGTTCTTATGAAGGGTTAGATTTTGTATTGAGTTTAAATAAATTTCTAACACTCTAAAATAGAGTGTTACTGATGGTTGAGAGTTTTGAAGAAAATAACCTTTCATTTTCAGTTCATTTATCTCAAACAAGTTTAAAGTTTTATAAAATATTTTATTCCGTTCCGTTCTAGTCCATTTCAATCCAATACTAACACTTTCAATCCATTCCGATATCCTCTCCCAAACATAGTGTAAAATCCTGCTTCTACTTAGTTTCGGAAACCATATCCAACCCCGTTTAGGGAAGGAATGTTATCTCGGCCTCTGTTGCTAATGTATGGGTATATATACAAGTAAATAAGCATCGGTCAAATTGAAAAAAGCGAAAAATTGAGGAATAATACTGTTGTTACTGATTGTTCTCGTCTCCTCCAGCGTCCAGACTACACTAATAATATATACGTACGCAAGAAAAAGAGGGGAAGTAATAAAACTGTTCCAGCGGAGAGAGTCAATTTCAATGCACCACGCTCTCAGGTCCGCAATAATTCCTCTGACCCCGATTATGTTCATGCTGTTTGTAAGAAGAATGGTGAGGAATTAATCAATGAGAAGAGAACGAGTAAGATTAATAGAAAGCGGAGATATGATGAAGAAACAAAGAAGGCCAAGGAAACAAAGAAACGTCGTGTTCCAAAGAAACCAGATTTTGCGAAACTGTTTGGAGCCACCACCCAAACTGTCCCAAGAAGTAATGGATTTTATCAAACAGAAAGTTGGTAGTGACGTGAATTTGGTGATAATGAAACCACTGTTCAATACTGATGTAGAGAAGCACCAAGAGCGGTTATCTATACCTGTAAATCAAGTACGGTACAAGAGTTTTATGACAGAAACAGAGGAGCAACGGCTGGTGGCTGAAGGAGACATTGACGTTAATCTAGTCGAACCAGTCGGGCTTAACGTTTGTAAGATGAAACTGAGGAACTGGGTTGCAAACAGTCAACATGCATTGACAACTAGTTGGATTGGAGTTGTTAACAGAAACAAGGATGTGTTGTTGAGAGTAGGTTCAATTGTGCAGGTTTGGTCTTTCGGGGTTAATGGTGAATTGTGGTTGCACTGGTTAAGGTTAGTGGTGGAGTTGCGGATGATGATGTTAACACCTAATACAAAAGTCCTACATGTAGCATGCTTTATATTTTTAGTAAATTTTTGGTGTTTTCAATTTTTTTAAAATATATTTTATAGTTGCATAATAACTTTAATTCCAATTAATCATGGAATTGAAAAGATTAAATAGTTAGCTAAAGCAAAATCCTTGTTGACTTTGTGATAGTGTGAACAAATTGAATTTTACTTTTGAAACAATAAAAAATATCAAATTTCCACAAAATCATTCTCTTCAATATGGGATCGAGGATGAATGACAAGTCCAGACCCTGAAAATCCCACCTTCAGACACCTCGATTGACATATTTGGAAAAAAAATTATTACCATCACACATCTCGGGCAAATGAGAGGGAAACCCACCACACTTCGTTCGCAGGTTCACACACTTCCCTAAAAACTAAGACCATCTTCAATTTTGAATCAAAACCTCACAACAAATCAAAACACTTTCAAGTTAGAAAGGATGAGGTACAGATGGAGAGAGTGAACAAAAGAGAGAAGAAAGTAGAGGAGGACAACAAAAGAAATAAATAAATAGGACGAGGTAGCGAGGGTAATAGTAGGTTTTTGAAAGTTAGTAGGGTTTTTAAGTAAAAATGAAAGTTCAAGAAGCTTAGGGATATCAAGCAAAATTTCAGAAGGTAATTTATTATTTTGCCTATTTATTAGCATTTCCTCAAAGTCATTTAAATTCACTTTTCTACCCTTTTCACATATTTACTACTATCATATATTATGAGAAGATATAACTAGAAAATTTTAATAAATACTTTCTTTAATTTGCAAAAAGAATATAAAGCGAGGGTTAGAAACAAAGCGGGTAAATTAGTTCAATTTTCAAGAGGGAAAAGAAAAAGAACTCGAGTTGTGCAGTTCTATCAACACATCCATTTCTAATTGCTAGAAGCACTTTGCATTAATAGAAACTCATCATCATCATCTCAGCCTTCGGAGAAGAGGAAGAGGGACACCAACAATAATCTTGAAACATCAGTGACAAGCTTTGCGTCCATAATGATGACTTTCTTTACAACATATTAATGGGGCTAACTGCCACAACATTCTCATCTGCTTGTTGCATCAGCAAAACATAGAATTGTGTGTGAGACCGTATCCTCCCTCGTCCTAAGCCTTCCTCTGCCCTCTCTCTCAACCCTGCTTTTAAGGTCGTAAAGATCCAATCTTTATCTCTCTATTGAAGAACCCACTTATTAGTTGGTTTGGTTTCGATGAAATCAACAAGTTTTCATGAAAGAATCTGCGAATAAGATTTTGTTAGAGTTGATTCGACCCCGTTTTGAAAGAATTTTTTAATGTTATTGGTAAAGCCTATGCATTAAAAATCTTCCAATATCAGTGAAGGAACTTGGCTGTAGATTTTGGAGGGATGAAAATACATACATCCAATCATGATCTTCATTAGTTCACCATCAAACTTTATTAGTCGACTACCAAGTGTCTTTGCTCCATTAATCAACTCCTGCCTTCATTAGTTGAGTATCTAAGTTTTTGATTATTCTGTTTGTCCATTAGTCGACTACTGAATTCGACTACCAAGAGTCATTAGTTGACTATCAACATCCTGGATCATCTTCAATTGATTCTTCATGCACCAGTCGACTTTCTTAAAGTTGTGGGTCGACTCCTAGACACAAGATCATAATTTTCTCATCTATTTTGTGACTAATTTGATCTTGTTCATCTCTAATATTTTACTCATCATCAAAATCAATTTAAGACTTATAACATAGTTCAACGGATGGTATTAATTTGATTGTAGGCTTCATACCAGGCATAAAAGTGAAAACACTCCCACTGAGGAGGTGGTTCCTTTTGACATTGGATCACAAGGACGACATGGACAATTTGAATTACCATCTTTTTTCCTGATAGATTAGAGTTGTGATTGTAAATTCTTGATGAAATTATATATATATATATAGCAAATGCTTTATAAGTTAATTATAATCTTTGATTGTTTGGTATTAAATGATTCTGGGGATGCTTTTGGCTTACATCAGGAATCTCAAGATAAACGTCGTTGGCGACTTTGTAAAAAAAATTAGGGAATTTTCAGCCTCAGTTTCAGGTTCGTTGTCACCAATGGTGTTTGGAGTAAGTAAATATTGTTTTTGTTCTCCAATATGTCTGTATATTTTCTTAAACAAGGTTACAGCTAATATATGAATTCAAATTAATTGAAATGCACTGGATTCTGAACAATTATCTGTATCTTGTGGTTCAATGTTTCAATTATTTGATTCTAACAGCTTGAGTTATTACTATTAGTCCAAATAGTAAACTAAGAGGGGTGAATGGGTTTTTTCCAAAATAATTTCAGATTTTAAAACTTTTTTAAAACCAAAAATAATAAAGGATATGATGATATAAAGAGTTTAGGAAATGAGAGAAATCAAACCCGATATTTATAGTAGTTTGACTTAACTAAACCTACATCAACTCTCCAAATATCAAACTTGAGAGTTTTTTTACTATTTTCCTTTTTGAAAATAGTACAACCACTTAATTTAGTGGGGCAAGCTCATAATAACCTCAAATTTCATTGGTGTTTGAGAACCGTTACAACTTTTCTAACTTAACAGGTGTTAGAAGACCTTAAAATCTCTCAAAGAGATTACAAGAATGAGTATTGAACACTCCCTTAACAGAATTTGCAAGTTTTAACTCAAAGAAAGAAACTAGCTCTACACAAGTATATTGACAAAAATAGGTTTAAAAATAAATATGCAAATATAGATCAACACATGTGCTTTCTTTTAGCTTCTTGAAATCTATTTATAACCAAAGATATTCTCTTGACCATTGTAAAAAGTTTAGAGCTATTGGAGAAGATTTTGTGACCATTATAGGCATTTGAATCCAAACAATCAATATTAATTGTTTTTCCGATAAAAAGTTTCAGTATGACTTTTATTTCTAATATAGTTGTCACTGAAAATACTAACAAACCGCAGATAGAAGTTCTAACCAATTTTTTTGAGCTAGACTCATTATGTACGATATTGCTTGAGACAATTAACTTAATTTAAGCATTTTTATCATTGAGCTCAAAAGGCAAATTTCTTTGGATGAATATCAATTTTTGGCTTAAATTTTGTTTTAATCTAAATATCTATTTGTAACAATTTCCTCCCAATTCTTCTTTTTGTTCTGTAGTCATTAAAATTGTACCGTAGTAAAACCTTGGGTGAACAATTAGAAAACAATAGAAATTCACAAATTTAAATAATTCAAATTTCAAATATTGGAATGTAAAATAATGAAAAATTAATTATAAACATTTTGGAAATAGATCTACAAATCTAAACCAACCAAAAAGACCTAATTAACCGTACACCTTATCAAGATTAGTGAGGTTCTATACGAATAACTTTTTCCTGCCATTCAAGTTGAGGAAAATTTTGTTGTTCTCATTATATATAAGATAATAACAAATTAGCATAATTTTTTTAAAAACTAAAACCATTTTAATTAATATGCATAGACCAATAGGTTGTAGCTAATTAGTATTAGAGTGATGTTTAAGATTAATAAATCGAGAGTTCGATTTTTATTGAAAGAAAATATTAGAAAAAAAATATGCATGACGGATGTCAACTTACTCATAATAAGGACTAAAAATTCACAATACAAAAGCCTTCAACACCAAAAAATCGATGATTAATTGCTAATAGAAGCCAATATACGTATTTAAAAAACAGTATGTTATATATATTACAGAAGCCTGCCTATAAATGTACATATTCATGCAACATCAAGCCTAGAAAATTCAGTATTTCCCTAAAAGTTCTCGCACATGCAAACACCTACGACGTAAGAACATAGAAAATTGAAATCCAGCGTACTACATAAAGTAGAGCGGTTTAACGTTGTATTACAAACTTGCCTAACCTTTTTTTAATAAATCTTTATCCTCGAAATTTTATCCTCGTAGATCCAAAAGATTTACAAAAAACCTGATACAATCAAGCGTATAAAGATCATGCAATAAACCTGAGAAAACATACATGCATGAACTTGAATCTGGCTTTTCCGAAACAACACACACGACCTATCTATGACAACCTTAGAGGTGCATGTAAAATCAGCGTTCTTGCACGCTCTAACCAAGCCGCCCTATAATTAATCAGATGTTTTGGAAGACATTTTCATCATTAAAAGACCAAGAATTTTATCATTCTACACTAATTATGGGTTGAAATCCATACATAAACAAATAAAACACATGACAAAAATATATATCCCATATTCCTTAAATAATTTGATTACCGACTTAATCAAAATAGCAGAAAAGTTTGTTAATCACTCCATATATAGTGAATAAAATTGATGAAAATAATTAAACAAGGTATATATGTATGAATAGGGAATGTGAAAGTAGGATATTGGCGCGGCTCAATCAGATTAAAGAACCCAATTTCATTGGGAGATTTAATTTGATTGAGCCAGTCCAACATCCCCACTTTCTATTCTCTCCCAACTTCATTCGCTTACGTACCACATATGAGTTATGATCACTACAAATCATCAAAGCCAACGATACTTCCGTTTCCTTCAAACCCTGTGAACATCAAAACATCCTTTTAAGATCATGCCAGAACGATTGAAAAGGAAAAAAGAATGAACATGGACAAGGGAATTCTCTTTGGAAACAAATATAGATTTAGGTGGTAATGGTTTTGGATTGAAAATGGTGGGCATTTAAGGAAGTGGAGAACATATATGTAGGAGATAAGAGCAGGAAAATCAAAATGGGTTGAGATGCCGGAGTCTTCGCTTGATTTAGAAGAGTGATTTAATATTTATATAATTTGTTTTGTTAGGTCTTGCCATAGTGGTTGATGATTTGAAAACTGACGGCCACGTTATTACACAGTCAATGGCGCGTCATCAATTTTTTTAATAGAAATACTAACTCGTGTTACGAATATAAAAAAAATCATAAAAATTATACTGTTAGATGTTATTTTTAAAAGATCAAATCATATATGTAAAAATGAGTAAATATCGTGCTATTAAATATTATTAAGCCTATACGAAAAGGTTCCTTTACACACTATTTTTGTACATTTCACATTTGATTTTTCTTATAAATATTTTTTATTTTTTATTTTTAATTGATTACATCATATTTGCAAACTCATTAAATCATCATATCATGGATCATGTGCAACTACTTGTTTATTATACATAATATTAGGTGCACCAATTAATTTGTCGTTATATATTATATGTAAGAATATGCGTGTGGATGACAGATTTCAAGATTTATATATGTAACTAATATATACCCATGAATTAGCAAACTTGTATTAAAAGAAATTACAAGTCAATATGATCTCCTTGACTCAGATTAAAATGGTGTTTTTTTTAATAATCTCCTTTCATTATGTGAATAATTAGAGTAGCCAAAAATAAAAAAAAAATCCTTAAATACTCCAAAAAACTTCAAAAAAAATCGTATGGCTAAAGGTAAGAATTTGTTATGAAGGCTTAATAATTTTTAACTAGCATGGTTTATTATCACTTAAATACACTTACTGAAAAGTATAATACTTTTCATGTTAATATAACTAAATTTGTCAAATTGGATATATAATTGGAAAAAAAAATCATAAGGGTTTTCTGTCTTTACTTTTTATACATTTTAATTTCTATTATATACCGTTTTACGAGGATAAAGAAAGTTCATTTTATAATATCATTATCAACGATCTTTATCAATTAGCAAATTGTAACTTGTAAGAAACAAAATTCATTTGAGACCGTCCAAAAACATGTATATTCTAAAATGATTTTTTTCGCCTCTCAACAAATACTTTCTCTAATATTCCAAAAAAAAAATCTTATTTTTAAGATATATAGTATGTTGGTCAAAACAGGCAACTTGGCAAGAAAAAAATAAGGGCAATGGTATTATATGGTTACTATTCAAGGTCAAACTTAAATAGTAGTAGCTTTTTATTTCCTTTAGGAAAAAAAATAAAAAAAA
>CAODLS013317335.1:0-13766 GCA_948243855.1 Flueggea neowawraea | reverse complement strand
ACTAGTGAGACTGAGGTAAATCTTCTTACACCCCTTTAAAGATGATATATTGTTGAAAATTTCACTTCTCATGCTGTTCTTTTATTAAAATTATTGGAATGCTTTGGTGCTGCATTTCTGCTTTTCAAATGAAAGAAAACTAGCAACTTAAAGTGTAAAATTTCATGTCATATATTATTCCAATTATTATGAGATTCTTGCGGAAAGATTTTGACTCCTACAGAAATTACATTTCATTTTCGGATGCATTATGTTTCCGCAAACATAATACATGCAGTTGCTCAATCACTTATTTCCGGTTAATCAGAGGTTTTAATGCTTTCTTGTTTTGTATTGTCTTGTACTATCATTCAATTGGTGCGATACGTGGAAGCTCCTCCAAATGTGGATCTTGTAATCGTCAGTAATTAGCTGGCTAGGTTTCATGCATGTCCTTGAAACAATAAACAACTAACATGAATTAGGAAAGTAATATTTCTTTATTTGTGGTACTTTACCATTTGTGGATGAAACGACAGTGCTGTTTGAGGTTTTATCTTTTTGATAAGTCATTATATTTGCCACCGCCAAGAATTAAACTCTTAACCCCTTAACACTGGAGTTGACTCCAGTACCAATGAGCCATCTGTATGTTTGTTGAAGATTTACATTCTTAGGGTGACACCTGGTTTGTGTCTCTAACCTTTAGAACACAAACTTGCATTGACAAGTTGCTTTTATTTTGCAGGTGGAGATAATGTGCCGCGGACAGCCGGTACTTCCAACTTTGCAGTTACACAATCTAGTGGACTTGTGGTTTCGGACAGGATCAACGTCGAAAAAAGTGCCAGCGTCAGTCGGTTCCTCAGCCAAGGACTTCGTAATGGTGCTTTCGTATTGTCGAAAAGTACAAGCTTAAAATTTTCTTTACCCTTTTCGTTTCATCCCTTCTTTTTGGGGATCTTTCATTTTCTGCCCGATCATTTACATCTTTGATTAACACTTACACATTTTCGCAGCTTCCTGGCATACTGTATTTACGATGAGTACGGGATAGGTAGATGATGTAATGTTGTAACATGCTTGTGATTACCAGTATGAATATATTTGATTTCATTTGTTCTATCGGTTTTGCCACTGTTAATGTCCTTGATTTGTGCGAGTTTCTTGTTTTTCTCAAATTTCTTGGAGTGGTGTCGTTGGAGTTTCTCAACATTCGCAATTGATCTTCGGCATAGACTGAGTTTTGACATCACAGCACGTGATTCTCGTTAGTCACCAGTTTTAGATCACTAATAAGATTGGCTAAACATGGTAGAATGTAAAAGCAAGACATTCAAGTCTAGTTTCTTTCTAGCCAAACGTTGGCTCGTAGCAGATGTCTTGGTGATGTCTCCCTCGGCTACCACTGAGCAAAATCAACATTCTGCAGCGGAAAGTATTCGCCTATATGGTCACGCCCAACAAAAGTAGAACCACTACCGGTAGCCCCTCACTCTTCTTTTTCATTGAAAAAAAAAGTCTAATTTCTTTCTAAGTTGTGATCATGTTAATTATTGTTCACTAATAATTTTGAAATACTTAATTTTGATTTTTTGAAAGTCGTGTCCATTTTTTTTACTTTTAAAAAATCTACTATCTATTGTACGTGATGGGTCAAATTTTATACTTCCCAAGCAAACTCTAAATCCTTCAGCATTTTCTAAAAACTAAGAGCATATTCAACGAGATTTTTTTTCTCCCTTTATTGAATTTTTATTTATTTCAACTAGATGTGAATTCATTCTAACAACACTCATTGTTCAACGAAAAAACAAACAAATATAGGTTTGTTTGATATTATTGTTTGCAAAAGTTATTATAACTTTTGTCAATCAACCGCGGTGTTTGAGTGTTTGATAAAGTTCAACAGTTTTTTACAATATAACTTTTAGTGAAATTTTTTTTTAACAAGGCAAGTATTTGATATTTTATAAAAAAGTAAAACATTCCTTTCAAGTACAACATTTTATATTATATTATATTATAAAATTTAAAAAAATATATTTATTTAATATATTTTATTTTTGATAGATATTTTTTTGTAATATATTAAACAATTATAATACTAACATTTATTTTTATATTTAAAATTAAAATAAATATTATATGAAAATTTTTAATAATTTTATATTAATACATGTATTTCTATATTTGTAATTTCATTACATAAATAATTTACAAGAATAATTCTTATCTACATTATAAAATAGTTTTACCTCTAACTGCAGTTTTTTATATATTTTTACTAAACAATCATTTAATTTTAGCTACAATAATTTTGGGTGATGTACAAAAATGGTCAACGAAATAAAAAATAATTTCTATAATACATCATTAATTGAAAAACTTACTAAAAATAGAAATACAAAATAAAATATTAAAAAATACAACAATTTGACCGTTTGTTTGTTGATCGCGCTTTGACCAAACTATTTAAATAAATGAGAAAAAGTACAACCGAAGTACAACCCGAGTATATAGTACAACTGGAGAACATGTGAAGTACAACTAGAGTACAAAGTAGTGTTATGAAAGGTTGTTGACATCAAAGACTGAGTACATGTGGAGTACAACCTAGTGTTAATGAAGACTTTTTAACTAGTATAACCGAATACATGTAGAGAACAACACGAGTACAACTAAAGTCACAAAAAATAAAACTCTTTTGACTAATATAACTTAGTACATGTAGAGTACAACACGAGTACAAACACAATGAGAACAAATTGAAAATTTAATGTTTCCTTTATTATTCGAGTACATCAAAGTTTAAAGTTTTCTTTTTTATTAAAATACAAACGAGGTCAAATCGAGTACAAAACCAATTTAGTTTTTTTTTATTATTCGAGTGCAAAAAAATAGTTTCCTTGCATTCTCTAATTGCAATTTCCATCACTAAAATTCTCCTTCTCTTCCTTCCTTTCAAAAGATACTAATTTAGTGAATTTTGATTTTTTTTTTGTTGTGTAATCTTGTTGCATTTAACTTTCAATTTTTAAATTTTTTTTTCAAATACTGATCCTTTTTGTTGGAGGTGCAACTAGGGTCCTAAAAAATTTTTTATATGAGTACATAAAGAGTACAAAATGAGTACAAAACCAAAATTTTAAAACTCAGTGAACATTGGTCCTTTTTGTTGGGGTGCAGCTAGGGTTTTAAAACCTTAGCCATCATCGCTCCTCTCCACCCGCCACTCTCTCTACCTTGACCACACCTCTCTATCCCGCTCTCACTCTCTACCTAGATCTCTCACTCTCTATCGATCGTCCTCACGTTGTCGTCTCTCTCCAGATCTGGTAGAATCGCATCACGTTTGTTCAAGTTCGTCGATGAGGAAGAGAACCGAGGAGGGGAAGGACCAATGAGGAGGATGGGAGTAGATCGGGGAGAAAAGAGAGAGAAAGAAAAATCAGAGATGCGAAAGGAAAAAAGAAGTGAGAAGAGAGAAGGAAGAGAAGGAGGCGGAGGAGTAGAGCAAGGAGGAGGAGGAGAGGGAGGAGGAGAAGACGAAGATGGTGGTGGAGACGATCTAGCAGATTCAAAGAGGAGAGGGAGAGTGAGTGTAGAAGAAAAGAGAAGAGAAGAGAGGGAAGAGAGAGAAGGAAGAAAGAGAAAAACTATAAAACAAAGAATATAAATAGTATGTATTAGGGAAATGAAAAATAGCATTACTGTGTATTAGAAAACATAATTACTTAAATTATATTTGTGAAATCATAATAAGAAAAACGGGCCATGGACTGTAATTTCCTCAATAATTTTAACATTTTCTTCCACAGCAACAATAATCTAAAACAGGTGAAGCAGATGATAGGGTTATATAAGTAATTTCAAGGCTTTTGAAAAGATTTCGCTATGGCCGGAATAGCCCACAGAGCCTCCAATGTGTTTGAAGTCTCTAGATTGAATTGTTGTACTGAACTGAGCTTTCTGTTCTTCGGAGTTGGAACCTTTCTTCTTCAGACATGCAACAGGTGATCACAATCTTACTAAAACCCTAGAATTGTTTTTCCTTTTTATCTACTTGCATGTCCTATTATTGTAGTTTCTTGATTTGTCTTTTTGAGATTAACAAAAGTGAAATTTCTTTCAATGTGAAGGGTGGAGGATCTGAAACTGTGGTGACTTGGGAAGACCAACAGAACGTCAACAAGTTCGGGAGACTAAACAACAGATTTCATGAGCTTGAAGATGAAATTAAGATAGCTAATGTACTTTTTCATACATTCGACTCTCTTTTTTTGTTTGTGTGCATGCTTGACATCTGCATAGTACCTTCAGCTTAAAATTTGGTCTGCTCTTTTTCGTTCTTTTTAACTTTTAATGTATGTGGGTTTTTGAGATTTCTTGAAAAGTTTTATTCTTTTTATTAGATTTTGTGCTTTGATTAATGGGTACTTTTTATACTCCATGGTTACTGACCATGAATTGGGATTCTTTGGATGTTCTTAGGTGAAAGATTGTTGCTTTAGATTGAATGGCGTGGGCAGAAAAAAGAATTGACTTCTGAAAGATTAAATCAGTTAATTTTGTAGTGAACAGTAAGTTCAATTTTGCCACTTAACTATGTTTTCATGACTAAGGCCTTTATTGGGTTAGGTTGCGTTGAACAGTAGCAGAAGTGCACCAGCAAGCCGAAGTGTGCTTCTTGAGCTGGTATTAAAGTGGCAGAGGGCGGAGGTTCACTATTTCCAATTCATTAATTATTTTGAATGGATCGTTTTCTCAATTGAGCTTGTCAGGCTTGGTGAACCAATTGACTAGTCAGATAGATTATTGTTATCAAGTTTGGTCAAAATATGTTGGTCGTATCTTGTTTTATCTAGAGCTAGTTTGAGCGCATGGATTTGTTTTGAAATCCTAAACATTCATGAAGTTTCTCTTGGTGTTTTCGTAACCTCGTGTTTCTATTTATTGAGAAGTGGTGAGGGACCATGTTGCTGGAGGAAATAATAGTGTATGGCTGGCTTTTCTTTTTCTGTACAAAGGTTTAATTTTGTACAAATGTGCTTGTCTGATGATATTGTGCTACTGCTTTGAAGTCTTCTTCCCTGTGTTGTTAGTCTTGTATTTGTCACCTCCAAACAATTGCACATAAACATATCGGCTATTAGATGTATGAACACATAAACCATAGATACCTAATAACTAGAAGAAACCATCTTAAAAATGCATCAGACATTATATCTAATCACTTCTGGTTGTAGTGAAAGACTTTTTGTGGTAGGAATAGGATAGGTCTTTCTTTGCAAGTTATGGCGTTACAACAATCTTTTTCCCATCTCTGTAAAATTGTTGAATTATGCATATTACACACAAAGTATGATAATTCAAAATGCTTCCACTAACACATTGCCTTCTCTTTCTTAGGAAGCAAATGATAATCTAGAGGATGCGAGCAATGAGTTGATTCTTACTGACGAAGATGTTGTTCGATTTCAAATAGGAGAAGTTTTTGCACATGTTCCACGGGAAGAAGTTGAAGAAAGAATAGAGAAGATGAAAGAGGTGACCAGCAAGAACTTGCAAAACCTCGAAGAAGAGAAAGAATCTGTGCTAGCCCAGATGGCTGAACTGAAGAAGGTCTTGTATGGAAAATTTGGTGACTCCATCAATTTAGAGGAGGATTAATGAGTACGAGATGTTCTTTCTTAGTTCCTGCTACTGATTCCTCATGTTATTTTTAGAAGTAATGCTCCACTGTCTTTCCAATACGAGGGACAGATTCCAACAGGATTTTGCATGAGCTTGATGTAAGCTTCATGGTTGCAGACAGATTGCCTAGGCATGTCCTTGGAAGATTCAACTTTTTAATTGTGTATCTTCTCTTTGGATTCCACAGTTTTTCTTGTCTTCTTTATGATTGTGTTATGCAACATTACAGCTTATGTGTTTCTGCATTGATGAATTTCTGTTCATTACTACTCAACAAGTGTCTTTTTCGAGATTTGAACCCTTAACTAAGTTCACTTGGGATTAGTATTCTAACCTAATCCATACTAACTACTAAATTAACATGTCGTCATAAACAATACACTGGAATTTGAATCCATTACCGTTATGTGGCTATGTGCAGGATTTCAGAGCTTCAGAATGCAATTCTGTCAAAAATGTTACAGTATTTATAAATAATCATATTTATCGTGATCCAGTGTATTTACAAACCCTTTTACATGTGAATCATGAAAATTCTAAACTGTTATCAAATAGAGTAGATCTTTTAACCATAACAACACGGCGTCTTCTTCCCATCCAAGCCATCCATTGAGGATCACTTGACACTACTCTGTAACCTGCATTTGCATACAATTTTCCGGCGCTGAAATCATCTTCATATGCCCTCAGGGCAAGATATTCCAAGCCCCATAGAACGGAAAGAACATCACAGGCTTTCAGCAACACAGTTGCAATTTTTTGTCTCCTGTTTTTCACCATTGTATGAGAAATGAATCAAAGAAGAGAGAATGAATATGGTATGGAAACTGGGTTCTGACAGAACAGAAACCTTAAACTTTTCGACACAGCGATTCCTGACACATAAACGTACTCTTGTGATTCACCAAGATGCTGCAAGACATCTCGATCCCTCAGCACAGTTGCATCCACAATCCCGATGAGCTTTTTGTCAGAATTGGAAGAATCAGCTGCAGACTCAGCTACCAGACATGCGTATCTGTTAAGAAGGTAACCATAAATAAGCCCCGACACCAGTTCTTTGACCTACCAAAAGATTAAGAAATTTTTAAACTCTGTTCGTTAGAAAGGCTCAAGTAGTTCATATGTCTTACAACATTTGCAACAGCCTGTAAAAATTTTCCATGTTCAGGAATCAGGATTCTGATTCATTTGTCTACTTCAATGGTTACATTACCTATCTGGAGGTGAGTTCCTGAGTTTGTAAAGAAGCCCGGAAATCACTTCAGCCTGTACAAAACACAACTTAAAAAATGTGGAATGGTAAATTTGAATACTCCATTAAAATGGTTTTGTTGTGCTGAGACTAATTAATCTGTCTTGGACAAATGATAATTTGTATTCACGTCATATACTCATATATCATGTCATAATTGTTTCAAATGTATTGTGTGCACTCAGTAAATGTGAAATCGTGTCAGAAAATATCAGTATTGTCTATCCGAAAGATAAAAGAGGATGATTAAGTACGAACCTTGAAAAACTCGAAAAACAAATCATCAAAAAGAGCTGTAGGTGTACGGAAAGCTTCAGCTTGAAGTTGAGCTACTTCCCTCATCTCACTTTGGTTCTCAGCTAACCTTCTCACTCTCCATCCAAACTCATTTACCAAAGACTCAAACTGCTTCTCTTTGAGTTCAACTCTGTTGCTTCTATCTTCAATTGCTACTTCTTCAGCTGATGACAATGACTGTGATGAGGTTGCAGAAGTAGTACTACAGCAATGAATTCTAGCAGCAAATCTTTTCTGCTTATTGCTTCTCCAGCTTCCATTATCGAATCTTGTAGTGACTCTGGATATAAATGAAGGTTCTGTACAGAACCCTTTTGAGATATGCAAGGAGCATGGCAGAAAGTTGGACATTTTCAGTCACTCGTGTGGAAATGTAAAAATAAAACGAAATAAGAAAAAAAAAAAGAAAAGGAGGACAAGACTTTTTTGTTTTGAAGAGAGGACACGACTTTTTAAAATTGTTGTAATGAATTGATAGATTACAATTTAGTATATTGAGAATTTGAGATATGCTAGGTAAGTTCATAGGAAAAAGATAAAAAAAATTATATTCTTTTAGAGTTACAATATTTTTTTTGTTTACAATATATTAAATACACTGAATGTTAAAAAAATTAAATGCAATATCAATTTTTTCTGATGTCTACCTAAATTGAATTTTTTTTTCAATATATTAAACTACTCAATGTCTGAAATTTTATAGGACCCGACTAATTTTAATTTGGTGGATAAAACCTCAAAAAACTGCAAAAGTCTCCCTCAATAACTAAACTAAATTTAGGTCAACTAAAACTTTTATGGGCAATAAATTTTCTAATTTAATATTATAGTTAAAAATAAATCAGTATCATTTTTTTTGGTCCGAGACATGAGCAACTCGATATCTCAAAGTTCGGACACATTTAACCCCTGCCATCCAGACTAATTCGAGTTCGGAGTGAGAAGCACAATTTCTAGCCGAGCAAAGCGACTCCCCTAGAATTTGAACTAGGGAACACACCCAATCGAACTTTAAGAAGGCTGAGCTACTAACTCGACCAACTCCTCTTGATTATAACTCCGTATCATTTTATTACAATTCTCAACGATAAAATAAATACGAATTTAAAAACAGAAAATATAGAGGTCAGCAAGTTGCGACTGGTGGTCGCAGCTTCTTTGTTTACAGCCATACAATAATGTGTTGGTGCCACATTGAAGCATTTCAGCCTGGCAAGAGGCATTTATGATCTTTATGTTACTATGGACCGGAGTTTTCTTGTTTTCTTGCTGAAAAGTATTTCTGAATTTATGAATATATAACAATCAGCAAATTTATTTTCAATATTTATTAGTTGAATTTCAATTATTTGCACATTTAAAAAATTATTGAAATTGAGAGATTGACGTATCAGAAATATTTATTTATTTATTTATTTGTCAACAAAAAGGGAACCAGGATTACCGGTAGTGGCATACTTCTATTAGTAGTGATCATGCAGGCAAATACTTCTAAAGAGAACCAGGATTACCGATCTAAATGAAGAAAAAATTCTGACATGTCCTATTTATAATATCCACCTCGACGATTAAAGTATTAATCAGAGTTCTAACAAGTAGTTTTGCTTAAATTCTAATCTTGTTTTTTGATGAGCAAATTCCGCTCAAAACCAACATGTTTATTACTGAAGCAATAGTCTGATAAACTTATCTAACTACTATAATTGTAAGTTTGGAAGCATTTGAAATGACAATAGTTAGCCTAAACCAGTGATCCAACATCATCTATGCGTACCAATAAAACCAGAAGCTGCTTCTATTACTTGAGACTACTTGGACCAAAAAAGTTATCTAGAACTTGTAGCTGTTTAATCACAACCATGGAGAATGAATAATACACAGATTACTGCTGCAGTTGACATTTGAGAATTTCACAAGCTATAAGCTAAAGAAAACATCTAGAATTATATGCACAATGTAGCGATAACTGCAGATTATAGAGATATTAACAGGCAAAGTTGTTCAAACATATCAGAAACAATCCACAAACAAGATGAATGATTCGCGAACTGAAGACATGTCAGAAACATAATTTACAGACTCCAAACCACCAATAGACTCCACCTACCACTGATCCCGGGATCAGTTGCCCAACTAAACGTGTCATGGAACTGTTGTTTTACTTCCCTGCATTGGAGGGACATCTACAGCATCAAATCAAGTTAATATTAAAAGTTCCTAATGATGTGGGATGCAATCCAACCAAAAGGTCACCTTCATTTCTCACAGATAACACAATAGCATGTCGAGTAACACAAAAGTATCGGCTAGAAATGATCAGATAAAGTTTCTATTCCTAAAACGATTTGCAATCATATTCATTTTAAGATATTAATCCCCAAATTTAAGTTCAAGTTTCAACTACAATGAAATGCTTCACACACCTGTCAGCAAGCACGTAATAGTAAGAGCTTACAATCACCGCTCTTCCCTGTCATCATTCACCACAATATAAGCACCCACAATGTAGACAACCCTCCCAAATAGCCATTCTAGCACTTAAGATTCAATATCTCAATTCATGAATTTCAATGTTCAATTGATACATTAGCTAAATTGATTTTACTGTGGACACCACCAAGTATGCAGATAATTGTGAAGCGCATGGAAGAAAGGTAAGTAACACCAGCATGGTTATTATAAAAAATCTCACACATTTTCATGTCAACAGAAGGCACAAAGAATGTTCAATGATATCCAGATCAAGTATCACCTTGATTTAAACAAAGAAGTATAGATAACCAACTAGATTGAATAAGAAACACTTATGCAAAAACGAATATTAACCAACAAGAAGGAATAAGAAACACTCTAGCAAAAACGAATATACTAGAGTTACCATTGAAGACAAGTAACTGAGATCTCAATAATCATTTAATAACTCAAAACTCAGAAAAAAGTGGAGAACCATATCTTTCTATTAACGGCCAAAAAAACCAACAAGTTAGCAATAACAGTTGAATGGCTACAAAGTTACATTTCAAAGGAAATAATTTCACTAAAGGAATATGTAAAAACAAAAAAAAAATGGAGAATTCACCTATCTCTGTAGATGCCTGCCGTAAGTTAACATATCCCCAATTCGATCTTAACAACCACGTTCTTGTCACTTTGCAACATAGTCTTCCCATCCATGTATCAAAATGTTAAATGACAAACCAATATGCCAACTAACAAAAACCCAAGTAACCAATGCACAACTACAACTAGCAGCCTTCTTTCATAACTTCTTGCCATGTAGCCTCAAAATTAAATCCTACAAATTCATCTATAATATTGAATCATCAAGAACGAACCAACACCAACTTCAAATTAAATCCCAACAAAACCCTTTAACCCCTCGAAAGGCTAGTATAGCCTGTAGATCGCAATGGCTGGCTCCCCACAACTGATAACAACCTGCCCTGAGCAGCACTCTCCTCATCAAGAAACAAATCCTCAGTCCCTCTCAAAGCAGCATGAACACCAACCACAACCACGCCAATAATCAAAGAAACCAAAACATTCAATCCCACATGGGTAAACACCAATGCCACGATAGTAATAATTCCAAGCACAGCCAACACAATTCTATCATCAATAATCCTACTGAACAACACGACCGGACCATCGCGGCCAAAGTAAAAGAAGTACCAAGCAATGAACACAACTATAAACACTATCATCGATACAGGGTGCCATAAAAGGCTTAGAAACAGTATGTAGAGCATTACCATCGCGTAATTCACCCGGAAGTAACTGAGATTGTACTTTATGCGAGCCATAGCTCCACCATAGTTGTACGGCCAAGAAAAAGCTGAGAGCTTTAGAAACTCTCGCCAAGGGCGGCGCATGGCCATCAGGGTCTGCGTCGTGGTGGTGGCGGTGGTGGTGGGGGAGGGAGTCATGAAGGTGAAGGAGGTCGATAGAGATGGGTTTCTGGCGGTGCCGGTGGTGGGGAGGGTTTCGTAACCGGTCGGTGACTTTAGCGACATAAGTTCTGGGTGACAGAAGATCTGTGGAGTAGTTGAAACCTCAAAAGGTCGAAACTTTCTGTGTTATTGTTTCGATTTACAGATCCAATGAGCGGAAATTGACTAGAAAATATCAAAAATTTATCAAAATTGAAAACTGTAGAAAGAGAGAAAAATCCTAAATTTGATTGTTGGGTCTGCGTGTGGTGGTGATTAAAAAGGGAGGAGTGGTTTAATGCTATTGTTGTGACTAGTAGTTATTGGGTTCTCGTTCCAAGGACGATGGAAGTGAAGAGTTTGCTAGAAATGTCATGTAGTACGTGCTGTGCTAATACTCAGTATGTGTGCAGTTGTTGGCTGTCACCAGTTGACTTCTTCAAAGCCTGAAGTAGTCCCTGAAGTTTATCCAATTATCCGTTTTCATCCTTCTGTTCTAAACGTAGTCTTCCTTGTCCCTGATCTATCACTGTTGGTTAAGTTTAGCAGTTTACGAGCCCATTAAAGATAGGAAATAAGAAATTTAATGCCACCAAATACTCTTATTTCTTTAATCTGTTGGGTTCTAATCCATCATATTCAATCAAACCGAGCATATCGCACAAGGGAGTCTTGTTAAGTATTTCAAAAGCAGACAACTCAAGTGATTAGATGTGTTAATTATCAAACCCAAAATCAGGGATTCAAATCCTAATTTAAGTACAAATGCGCAAAGTTTGAAATATTCCAACAGAAGCAGCTAGTGCTCAACAATGCAAAACCTTCGATTGTGGCAAACAAATAGAATTGGGAAAGAAACACAAACCAGATATGTATCATACAATAACAATATTGCAGGGTCTTTTGAGAAAATGCAACACATCATTGTTAACAAGAATCAAAACAAATTGCAAAAACTTTTGCAATGCATACCAATTTACTTGTTGCAGTATGCCAGCATCAGTCCCTGCTATCTCCAGCTCTCACAAAAATCAATACTATCACACTACAGAGTTACTAGGCCTTTCAGTTTCAGGTTTCATCGGAATATATGAAAATGAATACTGTTATTGTAAAATCCCAAACAAAGTCACATGTATTAATGACATAACCGGAATGACATGACCAACATTCTCATGTCTTTTAACATGTGCTTCTTCCATCGATACACATACACAAATCACCCTTTCTTCCAATGGGAACTATGTAGAAAATGAGCGTCAAACTTCTCACCAAATATGGCATGCAAGAGAACAGCAAGACACCATTTGTTAGCATCTTCTTTCCATCCCTTTTTGGCAAAAGTTATGATTTCTTCTCATCCGTGCCATGAAACTTTCTCCCAGTTTCAACAGCTTCCCTGTAAAGTTGGCGAAGTCATTAGGTTAGAGAACTATGCAATGATGTTTTCTATAAAAATAATATCCACGGCCTCCAAACAAAATGCACCAAACCATCTCGAAGGGAATAGTCATTTTTGCCCTAATCCCACACCTTTTCTGTGTATTGATGTGCAGAAAATACGTTATCTATGACGTCTAAATGACGACTAGAAGAACCAGGAGGTATGCAGGGAGTCTATATAGTGCACAGGTCTTGATTTCTTCTACACATGAAATCAGAATCAAGCTTCGGTTTAAGAAACAAGCATGTGACTTTGAGCACAAGATTTCTTCACAAAAATCACTATATCCCTGGATAAATCAATTCATGCTGCTTAAACCAATAAAAGATAATTGAATAACAGTAATCCCCTCAATTTCAGTTTCCATTCCTCCCATCTTTTGCTATTATTATTTTACTTAATCTTTCAATGCTTATATCTCCATTTAAGTTTTAAATTGCATAAGCTGATAGGGATGAAATGTGTTAGTAAGAAAACCAATTTCATGCTTCCAAGACTTCTATACTAAGAACTAAGAAAATGAGTAAAAAAATAGAAAATGAACAAGGATAAATAAGACACTGTTCTTTTTCTCCACCAACCTAAAAGCATTCACAATCTCCTTATTTTCTGGGTCAAGCTTTACGCCCTCGTAAAAAGCATTTGCCGCTTCATCAAACCTCTGAAATTTGATGAAACAAAAATAATATAATGAACAATATGGGACATGTTAGCACTCTTATAGACTGAAAGAAATTGAGTGAAAAAGAATACTTGCAACAATCGCAGAGCTGCTCCTTCACGATAGCAAGCCTTTGGCCAATCTGGTCTTAATTCTCTGCAGGCCTTTGCATCAGTTAATGCATGTTCAGGTTGTCCTGAACGCAACCAACATAAGCTTCTATTTGAAAGTAAGACGGCATCAGTGGGATCAAGATCTATGGCCTGCAAAATCAACAAATCCCTATCATTTCAAAACCTGCAAAGATCACCAACTATGTTAACTAATTAACAAATCCCACTGATACCAACATTGTCTACCATGGATTTTGAAGCAACATGAGATGCTCACAGAGAAGAACTCTGTTTTTAATATTTGCTTCATTCGAGAACTGTTATGAAATGTCACAATCACTTTGATAACAGGGTGAAAACAAATCTGAACTTCAACTCAATTCTAAATTTG